>JAPDFK010000143.1:0-108348 GCA_027569635.1 Lasiosphaeriaceae sp. G1095
TCTTGGCAGAAAAATCCGAGAAAATAGTAGAATTCATAAATATCGCGTATTATCCGTATCATCGCGCTCTCTTCGAATTCGAATAGCCCCGGCTGAGCTGTACTACTCTACTAAGTTACAACTGCGCGCATGCCCGCGCAGGCGAGCTATAACAGAAAAAGGACCTTGAAAAACTGGCCAAAATGCGATTTTGGGTGTGCAAACACACATTTATCGCTAGCGCGGAAAGTGGGGACTGAACTGGTGTTTTCAAGGCACAGCAGAGACGGCTGTGGGTGGGTCCTGCCGTGCAGCTTTCAGCCTTTCCTGGAGGGGTAGATCCAGGCATTCGCCCCGCGCTGGCTTCCCTTGTATTGGCCTAACGTTATCGGCCTCGCGCACAATCTGCGGGAAAATTCATTGGCGTGCAAATCCATCCCTATCAATCACGTCGCAACGACGAACAAAAAACCTAGCACGCTCGCAACCTCGAACCGCCCTCCCAACCACCACGACCCCCATTTACTATCTAATAAAACCGCCAAGATGAGGCCCATCTTGCTGTCGGGCCACGAGAGAGCCCTCACACAAATTAAGTTAGTTTGGACCCTCCCAGCTGCCCCCCCCCCCAGGTTGGCACGTCTGGTTGTCCGGCCTCTAACCTTCCTTTGTCCGGGATGCAGGTACAACCGCGACGGCGACTTGATTTTCTCCGTTTCCAAGGATCAGCAAATCTGCGTCTGGTTCGCCCACAATGGCGAGAGGCTAGGAACATACCATGGCCACGTCGGTGCCATCTGGACCGTCGACGTCGACCCCACCTCGACCATCATCGCCTCCGGGTCCGCCGACAACACCATCCGACTCTGGGATATCAAGACGGGCAAGAACCTGAAGACGTGGGAGTTCCCCACCGCCGTCAAGCGCGTCGAGTTCAACGAGGATGGCACCAAGCTACTGGGTGTGACGGAGAAGCGCATGGGACACTTGGGAACAATCGTCATCCTGGATATCGTCGTCGATGTTGATGCCGAGCAGAATGACGAGAAGGCCCTAACGATTGTCTGCGATGAGAGCAAGGCCACCGTGGCTGGATGGAGCTACCTAAGCAAGTACATTATCGCCGGCCACGAGGACGGCTCTATCTCGCAATACGACGGCAAGACCGGCGACCTGCTTTACAACGTCCAAATCCACGAGCTCAACCAGGCCATTACCGATCTCCAGTGGTCTCCGGACAGGACATATTTCATCACCGCCTCAAAGGACAAGACCTCAAAGGTAAGCTACGCTCGGGCCAGGCAAACGAATACAAAGAAGGGATACAGTAAAGAAAATGCAACTACTAACCGAATCTCCCTATCTAGCTGATCACCGCACATGATCTTGAAGTCCTCAAAACCTACGTCGCCGACACACCGCTCAACAGCGCCACCATCACACTCAAGAAGGACTTCGTCGTGCTGGGTGGTGGCCAGGCAGCCATGGACGTGACACGCACCTCTGCACGGCAGGGTAAGTTCGAGGCGCGCTTTTACCACAAGATCTTCGAGGACGAGATTGGCCGTGTGCGCGGCCATTTCGGCCCGCTGAACACGGTTGCCGCGGATCCGACAGGCAAGGGCTACGCGAGCGGCGGAGAGGACGGATACGTGCGCGTCCACCAGTTCGACAAGGGCTACTTTGACTTTATGTACGAGGTCGAGCGGGAGCGGCAAAACAGATTAGGTTGAACACCTCAAAACAAAAACGAAGACGACAAGAGAATGCTGCTGCTGCAAGTTTTGGTGGTTTGGGCATAATTTCATGGCGTTCAGGGAGACAACAATTACACAACAACACCACAAGAATTCTGGGGCGGTTTGGGGGTGACTCAAGGAGGGAGGATGGACTACTAAAGGAAAAAACGGATTTCACCGCGTCGTTCGGGTCATTCAAAATTTAGTTAGCCATATCCTGCTGCTGCTTGCTGCATCTAACTCGGTACGTAGTTTTACGGAGGAAGATGCGGATACCATCATTACATCACACCCCGTCTTGTTCTTTTCGAGCACATTTTGTTTAGCTCGATGTTTTTATTTTGACATATCTAAGCTGGCAAGGCTAGAATGTCGAGGACGAATGGGCCTTTTCTCTCCTGCCTTTTCTGCCGAAATACAAAGAGAGCTCGAGTAGACAAGGTACCTGGGGCACCGCAATCGTCTTTCCTCTCTCAAAGGAAGCTTGGCTGGCTGACAACCATACTACCAGCACAACAACAACAACAATAACAACCCCTTCCCTGTCGTCGTAGAATCTCCAGACCAGTAAAACAAGCAACGCATGAAAGTCCTCCCAAAACGCCCTTGTTCCTCCATCTTTCTCTAGGCCCCACCCACAACTAGCTATCGATCTCTCATGTGAATACCGCCCAGTTTAGTATCTCCGCGTACATAACAAAAACAAGCCCAGCCACCTCCCATAAGAAAGGAACAATTACCCTTTTGTTATTGTTCATGCCGCTCTCTCCTGCCTATTCCACAATCGTCTCAAAAGAAAAATCCGAATCCTTCCCCAGCCCCTCCCCCAAGCCGAAACTTGATCTTGTCCACGCTTCACTTCTTCTTGCCCTTTGCCTTGCTCTTGGCGCCTGCCACGTTTGAGTTTGTAGACAAAACGCTTGATGCTCGCGAGGGAGACGTAGAGTTGGCCTTGCTACCTGTGGCTGATTTGACATTATCAAGATTCTTGTTCTATTTCAAACGTGTTAGCTTCCAAGCAAAGAAAATGTAATCAAGCAAGCAGCAGACCGTAGGGTAGATAGGAACCATACCTTAACTCCGTTCGCCTTGGACTTCTTTTTGGCTGGTGCCATGCCCAGGATGCTATCCTCATCGTTCTCGTCGTCCTCGAGCTCTCGCTTGAGCTTACCATTCACGCCATTTGTCTTGGTTGTATTGACATCCTCAAATTCCTTGACAATAGTGGTGAGAAGGGTGTTGCATCGACGGCTTATCTCGGTAGGTGTGCGACTTAGGAAAAACCAGTCAAATCGAAACAGGGGGCTGTTGCGAATCTCGTCTCGAATCGTGTCGTAGATGCCTTCAGAATCGACACCGTACTTGTCAAGAAGCACGAGGAGAAACCTGTCTTCCTCCTCCGTGTACACCTTCTTGTTTGTGGTCGAAACAGAATAGTTGATCTTCAGTTGCTGGAGGGGGACACGATACTGGCCCAGTTTCTTGCGCAGCATCTGGCGCTGATGCTCAATCTTACGCATACGCTCCTCGCCGTCCTCGATGACCTTGAGGTACTTGGTGTAGTCGGCAATCTCGGTATACCGCTCCCAAAACACCTTTGAATAAGCCTTGATCTCGGCCGGCGTCTTGCTGTCAACCTCCAGCGAAATTCCTTCGAAGTCTTTTCGGCCGTACCGCCCAGAGCCATTAATAAATTGCTGGAAATCCCGTCTGTTCCACTCTCCAAAGCCCTGCTGAGCAAGCTTCTGCTTCTCTTCCTGTTCTTCCTCGGTGAGGAGAGTCGCGTTGTCGATCTCTTGCTGGTCCAGAGCCCTCTCGGCCTCGCGTTCTGACAGATTCTCGTCATCTCCGTCAGGAAGAGGAATCTTGTAACCAATCTCCTTGCGGTAGAATGCCGTCTCACGGTCCTGGAGATCGCGAAGTCTAGGGGGGTAGAACTGATAATCGTGTACGGGGACCTGCTTGGGGGCACGGGGGGCCTTTGGCTTCGTATCTGCAGTCCGTCCGCCTGTCTGTAAGGCCTGCTTATAGTACTTGTCGATCGAGTAAATTTGTTCTTTCCGCTCCCGCTTTGTTGGGTTGATCCAGCTTAGGCCGACATCTTTCTTGCGAGATGCGAAATCCTCTCCGTTCCATTCGTATGCCGATTCGGATGTGAACTTCTGCAGGTCCTCGATGCCCAGTTTCTCATACTTGGCATTCAGCTCCTTGGTCCGGTTCTCGCCAGACGACAAAATCGCGTCGATATCATCGTCGTTGAGCTCGCCGCCTGTCTCTGCCAGTTGTCCGAACGCACCCTTGGTCTCGAAGACTTTTCCAGCGCCGTGCTGGATCATCGACAACAGCTCGTCTTTGTTCGCCGCTGCCTTCGCAGCGACCTGTGCGCGACCTTGTTGAATTACTAGTTGATCCAGGCGCAGCTTTTGCGCCGCTCGCTCCAGGACCTTCTCCTCGATCGCATTGTCCGTGACAAATCGATAGACGATGACCTGCTTGGTTTGGCCAATACGATGCGCCCGGTCCATGGCTTGCAGATCGGCCTGTGGGTTCCAGTCGCTGTCGTAGAGAACGACGATATCAGCACTCGTCAAGTTGATACCCAAACCTCCGGCTCTTGTTGTCAACAAGAAAACAAACTTCTCAGAGCCCTCTTTGTTGTAATCGTCGATTGCGGAGATACGATCCTCGTGAGCAGTGCCACCGTCAATGCGGCAGTACTTGAATTGCCGAAACACGCAGTAATCCTCCAGGATATCCAACAACCGACTCATCTGGGAGAAGATAAGAACTCGACTGCCTTGTTTCTTCATTCGCTTCAACAGCTTGTCGAGGACCATCATCTTACCAGCGTTGAATATGAGATGCTCGTCTGTGGTATACGGTGGACCGGGTTCGGCGCCCTCGAAAAGGTAGGGATGATTACAGCATTTTCGAAGTTGCATTACGATGTTCAGAAGACGAGTCTTGGATTCACGCTTCCCGCCAGCGCCATTGACAGCGTCAATGTCTTTCTCCAAGATCTTCTTATACCACTTGACCTGCATCTCAGACATTCCAATATAGACATTGACCTCCTTCTTGGGAAGCAGGCTCTTCTCTACGTCGCTCTTGACGCGGCGAAGCAGGAACGGCCGTAGTACGCGGTGCAGCTGCTGGACTACCGTATCCTGGTCCTTGCCTTGGCCTGAGAACCATTGGTCAAAGGCCTCGGAGTCTCCGAAAACGTCTGGCAGGAGGAAGTTGAGAAGCGCCCAAAGCTCGTGCAAGTTGTTCTGCAAAGGGGTACCGGTGATGAGGAGGCGGTTTCTGGAATTGAACAATCGAATTACTTGGGCCAAAGATGACTCTTCGTTCTTGATGCGGTGAGCTTCGTCGATGATGATGTACTCCCACGCGAACTTTCGGAGATGGGCCTTCTCCCGCAGGATCATTTCGTAGCTGGTGATGCAGACGTCGAAGTTCTCGTCGACAAGGCGGTCAGCGATGAGCTGATGCCGTTCCTCCTTAGCACCCTGCAAAACAAAGACGTCTACTTCTGGCGTCCATCTTGTAAACTCCCGCTTCCAGTTGTCGAGTGTCGACTTGGGTACGATAATCAGATGGGGACCAGTGGTGCCCATAATGTGTCGCAAGTAACCCAGGAATGAGATGGTCTGCAGGGTCTTGCCGAGGCCCATTTCGTCTGCAAGAATCCCCGAGATGCCGTTTTCGTGGAGTGATATCAGCCAGTTCAACCCTGCCACCTGGTAGTCCCTCATGAGACCCTGAATAAAAGCGGGCGACTCGCGGAAAACCGTCTCGGCGGAGCCTCCATGCTTCTCGTCTTTAAGGAGCTCGGCATCTTCCTCGGCTTCAGTCCGGCGGCGCCTATCATTAGCAGCGCCTCCTTGACGGCTGGCGACCTTCTTCGCCCTAGCTGCTTCAGCATTCTGTCGGTCGATCTCTTGCATAATCTCGCGGATCTTCGGGTCGGGGTTGGTCTCGATAAAGTGGCGGAACAAGTCCGTCAGGCCAAGCAGGTATCGGAAACGACGGATCGTGTCATCTTCCTATATAGCCATTAGCTTGAATCAATAGGGATTGGGCGTCTATGGCCGCTTACCTTTGACTCTCCCAGCCTGTCGTGCTTTTTACCGAAAATGCTCCTCCGTAGCTGGTTCTCGACGGTGCGCTTCTTGCGGCCATCGCCTAAAGGCTCTCCAACCACGCTGCTGGCCGTAGTATTGGGGTTTGTGTCTGAGTCGGTGTAGTCTGGGGTTTCGTCGACGTCCTTTCGCATTGTCAGTTTCGCAAACGGCACAAGTCATTCCGGCGCGATGCGGGGGGGCTTGTGAACAAGGAGGGAATAAGATGGCATACCATATCGACGCCGGGGCGAGAGGCAGGCTCGGGCGCGTCGGGCATTGACGCGTCAGTGTCATTGGCGCTGAGTCGCGAACGGGGAGCCATGGTGTCAGAGATTCCTCTACGTGGACTGCGAGCCGCGAACGACTAATACGCGACTTAGACGCGCTGGCGCAGATTCGCAGGCCGGCGCACAAGTTTGAGAGGCTGCCCAGGTGTGAGGGTGGCGTTTTGGGATGCTTAAAAGTGTCTTGGGTGGGAATTTCGGCACGAAGTAGGTAGACTCCGAGTTGAAGGTATTGGTGAAGGATGGGTGCCGTGCGGGTGGGAATTTCCAAAGTCGAGAAACCCCAAACGGTCGAAAGCGCGTTCCAATCAGCCAATCAGAGAAGCCAGGCAGATGGCGGCGGACGGGATCAAATTGGGCCCGGCGTGGTACGGGCATTCACTAACCAAGGTGCGGCATGTCAAATGCCTGTGCCCTGGAGGCAAGGGAGGGACCCTGCTGACAAGAGCCTCCAGACACTTGTCGCTTGTCTCTCTCACTGCCAGCAAATGCCCCTTATTAGAGCCACCTAGGTAGGTACGTTGGGGATGGTTGGTTCCTCTTAAGCCAGTACAACTCCTCAACGCGGCGTGCCTATGGGAAGCAATTTATCCAAATGGCCGGTTACTGGGGATTCAAGACCTTGGAGAGGATCATGAGGTTCACACTGTTCATTGCTGACGGTATTGTTATTCAGGGCAAACCTGTACACTAGAGCTGTGGATATATCTACAAGGTAGGCAGTTACGTAGCAATTAAGAAGTTTGTCAACTAGCTCAGCTGTTAGTGCAATACTGGTTACTTCCAGGTTAATAAAGCTACGGATTCTTTAACCTTGGGATTTCTCCATCGTCTCCCCCTCCTGTAATTATCCGTATTATCCTGTTTCGTCTCGTGAATCTGCTACCTTTGATCTCGAGAGAAAATAATCTCCATACTTTCAACGTGGCCAATACCATAATAGGAAGGCGTACTCCTGGTTTCTTAACCCTATCTGTTATGACAGCAAATGTGTCAAAGACGGGGTCGAGGAAACGCTCCATTTCAGCCAGTAGAGTAGAAACTGCATTCTGGCAGTTGTGCATCACAACTCACAAGGTGGCTGTCTGCGGAGTTTGGAAGCCAGGAAAGCTTTATGAGGTGGCACCTTCACGAAGCGAACCTTTTAGATTCCAAGGCAACTTCCATGGAAGGGACTTACAAAGGGTACCCCACAATTAAATCCGAGACATGTGAATTGCCATCCGTATCTAAGTGGGTGACAATGACAAATGCTTTGCTGTCAGATGGCCGCTGCTTGCACCAACTGTTAGTACTGGCTGACAGCATGAGATTACAGCTACCCAGTAACTTAGTACGAGTGAAGACGCTGGTTTTCAAATTTTGCCTGCTATTATCAGTGGCGGTGAGGTGGGAACAGCCCACGTTCTGGGGCATCTTATAGTTTTTAAGGTTTCCCCCAGGCAGGCCGGGCACCAATGCCCCCACTGGAGACCACCAATCTTGGTCTCGCCCCAGCGCACAGGCCAACCAGACGAACCCCGTGGCACCTGATCACCCAATGCAGCTCTTGATCCTTGACAACACAACACTACACAATACAATACAAACAGCATTGGGAAATGCTCAATCCGGGATCGAGTTAAACTGTCCCAACTCGCCTCCTTCAACAAAACCCGACAAATTCCTTTTCTTCGCAACTATAAGCCTGTGCCACCAGCCGAGTCAAGACCTCAACTACCTTACGTCCCACCAACAAAGCTTCTTGTCTGATCCACATTTTAGCTAGCTTTTTTCGAAAACCCCTCATTCCCTCCCCTTAACTCCACTACCTTGGTTCCGCGGCTTTCTCCTCGTCGCGACCAGGTTTCCCTTCTACCTGCCTACTCTGGGGAAACCGTGGGAAGACCCCGATTAGTCACGCCCACATCCTCAACGCCATCGCAAACCCATCATGAGCGCCGAATCAACAGAACTGCTCGATGCCTTCAAGGCAGCCGCCCTCTCCGTGACCAAACTCTACAAGACGTCATTCTCAGCCCAGAGCAAGTCCCGGGCCGACGGATATCAAGACTGCTTGGAGGATCTCTTGTCATTTTTGGATAAGGAGAAACTTGGGTTTGGAGATGGGGAAGCATCCAAGGTCCGGAGGTGGGCGACGAAGCAGCTGGACGGGCGGGATACCACGCCCACGACGATAGAGAGCGAGGACGAGACAGACAAGGCGGACGGTGCATCATCACCCGAAGCCCACCGCTCTTCAACCATCACCGCGGCTCAACCGCTGGCTCGGCAAAGCGAGATGCACGATGCGGAACCAGTTGTTGTCCCAGTGACGCAGCCATCCAACCCTATGGTCGAGGACATCGACGTCGTTGTGCCGTCGCAGGACACATTCACCTTCCAGTCATCAGTTCCCTATCCTCAGTCGGCTCCCTACTCCCAAGACGCGTACATGAGCCTGGCCAACCTGGACCTCTCCGACTCCCAGGCACACAACAACAATAATAGCAGCAACAACAGCAGCAACAACAGCAGCAACAACAGCAGCAACAACAACAACACTGCGCCTTCTTCAACTCGGTCAGCGCCAGCTTCTACAACTCCGCGGAACGCAAGGGGGCGGGCTATACGGACAGGATCCCGAACAATAATAGGGCGGGGAGCCGGCCAGAAGCGGAAAGTGAACTTGGCTGAGATATTCGACTTGAGCAGTTTGGATCACAGCAATCTGAAAAACATGTTCGGCGGGGGAAAACGGTCGAGACATACCTGAACACGAAGCGCTTCTTTGCTGCTTCTGCACAGCAGATAGGCTTCTCTTGGTTTTTTTTATTCATGGCGTTGCCGGGCTGTTCCTCAAGGTTCCCGGAGTTGCATAGCAGGTTATTTCATTTCTTTGGGAAGAGCAGATGAGGCCACATCGGAACTCGCATTTGCATTGCCTAGCACGCACACGGATACACGGCCACGAACCACAGTGGACAGGGGGTAAATTGGAGAGGATGGGGATGGAGCTACACAGGAGCATATATCAGGCGTTTATTTGTACCTAGACAGGTATAATTTGTTTTGTATGTAGAGGCTTTGCCTATTAGCCAGATGCCCTAGAGAGAGGGGGCCGGCTCGTCAATGTCGGCGTAAGTGGGCTATCTCATCCTTCGCAGCAAGATAGGAGTCGAAAGCACGAATCCAAGAATCTGCCGCTTAAGCCACAGTACCAATTCACCACCGCCCAAGGGTTTGCTTTGACCCGAATCTCGGATGGACACCATGTTGGATTCAAGCCTAGGATACAGAGTTCAGGCCAAGAAACGTTCGCCATCCCCGGTGCCTGGACTGATAGTAAAAGAAACTAAAATACCTAGAACTAGTAGATAGTCTAGTAACAGAAACAACAGCCCTAGTCAGCAATTTTATAACCAACATGGACTGTAAAGACAACAACTAAAAGAAAGTAAGAAGGCTATAGGGGCGTGCCTTACTGATTAGATGGAAGGAACAGAACTAGCCGTATGAGTGACACATCGCAAAGCGGTGGTTGCCATCACTGGCGTGTTGCCCCCTCCATCCCGCCAGGAAGTTGGCTAGCCGCCCCGATTGAGCAGGTGATCCGTCGACTCTGCCTTCACATTCAGGGGTTTCAACCCTTTTGCAAGCGCTCTTCACATTTTTTATTTCCATTTCCATTTCCACTCTCTCACTTGCTGTTTGAAATTTGTGAGGCTCAAGGCACTTGACTGTACGTGTATTCAGGTTGTATCCCCCACCTCAGGTTCTATCTCCACCTGCCTTATCTCAATGAAGTCGGTGCCAGCCTGAGCTTGAGATAGGACTCCACGGACTCGAGCTTTTATCTAGCTTGGGTGTGACAGCTCACTCGTACTCTTTTTCTTTTCCGGTTACACTGAACACCTGCAAGCAACACGTAGCTCCCTAAAGACTTGAGGGGGGAAACGAAGGCAAGGCCCTATCAAATCCTATCATCCCATCGACGACAACCAACCACTTCTCGGTGGCGACGGGCTGGACCGGTCAGTACAGCACCTTGATGTCAGAATACGCTCGGCGGAAGAGACAGATCAGAGTTTGCTGTCGTCCAAGGCAAAGCACTATGTCATCTTGGGTCTTGTCGCTCTGGATGTAACAGCCATCCTGGCCGACATCTTCACCGCCTTGCTGTCTTGCGACTTGGGTCTGGAGGGGGAAGCATGGGTTGGAGAGGCTCCCGAGGCATTGCATATCGTTAGACTCGTGTTCAGCAGTCTCTTTGTCCTTGAACTTCTGTTTACAGTCTGGGCTTTTGGGTACCGGTGAGTTTTGGATTCTAACAGAATTCTTGAAAGGGATGGGGCACGCTGAACAGCATATAGGTTCTACCATGATTAGTTTCACTGCTTCGACGCTTTTGTCATCGTCACGAGCTTCATTGTCGACACAGTTACCCGCGGGAACCTGGAGTTGATTGCATCGCTGGTCATCATCCTTCGTCTCTGGCGTCTGGTCAAAATCATTGAGGAGCTCAGCGTCGCGGCCTCGGAGAGGATGTAAGACATCGAAGGTAAGGTTGTGGCACTCGAGCAAGAGAACTCGGACCTCAAGATGCAGATCGAGGTCATGAGAAATGAGCACTGGGACCAGAGTCGGCGTGCGGTCGACGGATGAAAGCCTATTCCTCCTTCGGACCTCCAACTTGACATGTTTTTTGCCTTTCCATTCCCGCTCCATTCTATATACCTAATACCGTACAACTTATTTCACGCCCAGTCCAGCCAAGACACATCATAAAACTGGCTGGAATCTTATTGCCCAGGTTCTTTACCAGGCCAAGCTGTATTGTTCGTATTCCCTAGCTTTATATACTGCGATATGGACACGATGATGAGTTCGTGCGAGGGCCGAGAGAACGTTGCCAAGGCAGCTCAGTTGATGAGATGCGACATGCAGGTCGTAAACGGACGACCCCGCCGCGTGGTCGGTGATCAGCGACCGCTGTCCGACGCCCTCTGCACTTTGCAGATCAGCTACAGCCACTGAGTGGCCAGCCAGTCATAAATTGGCGGCCGTGTTTGGCTTGGTTATCTTGAGGAGTGAGGCAAAAGCTGTGGGGGAAAAGGTGATTTGTTCAGGAGCTGGAGAGTTCAGCGTTGGCTACTTAATTCCTCCATCCACGCACGCTCCTAGGCAGGGCAACTTCTCTTGTCAGAACAACTTTAATGAGTCGATGATATGCCTGGACTATTCTAGGTTGGCAGGGTTTGGCATTCCTCGGCCCGCAGGTGCCCATCGCTTTAACGCTCTTGATGTTTTAAGCCCCGAAGCTCCCATTGCCCAATTGACCAATCAAGGGGTGGTTCGATGGCACTGACCTCGCGGCCATAAATTTCTTTTTGACACCAAAAAAAAGGAACCAAGACATCGCCCTTTTCAACTGACTGAAAAGTTTGTCGATCAACCAGCAATCAAATGGCGTTCTCCAACCATTTGATGCACCTAAGATAATGCAGGTGCCACAAGAGGCCGAGCAGGAGCGCCCAAAAGCGAGGTTGGAAGGCGCGGTGAAGTCGGAGCTTTACCTTAGCATCCATGGTGGCTTGCCAAGACGTCGTGGGGTCCTCCCCCGGCAACTGCGAACATGCGGCGGCGTGCCCTTGTCGGGGGAGTATAAGATTAAGCCTGGCGCCAGTCTCATTTCCCCATGTTCTTGACCTTCTTGTCCACGCCTGTCAACTTTGTCCCCCTCCCCCCTCCCTAATAAGGTGACCTGTGGCCCGTTGCCGTGTGAAGTCTTTCCATTCCAAAGAAACTCACACGCCCCTCAGTCGTTACTTTATCTTCTTATTATCCCCCCGGTTTTCTTCAAAGTATAATTTAATTAACTGCCCTAAACTAAAAAGCAACACACCTCCCTCGCTCCCTTGCCCTCGATCTGTTTCGTACGGTTTTTGCTGAGTTCATCGTCCCACAACCACCATCACCATCTCAACAAGCAAACATGAAGTTTCTTCTCCTCCCGCTCGCTTTCCTTGCCTCGGTTGCTGTGGCTCAGACCACTGCCTGTGCCGCCGACTACATCGTCGACACGTGCTTGATCTCTGAGAAGGCCAAGTTCGATGCGTGTGCCAGCAACGACTACGACTGCCAGTGCTCGGCATACGAGAACATCCTAACGTACGTCTAGTCCCTACCTTGCCTACGTTCGATATATCTCCCTAGGAGCGCACGGACGCGGAAACTGACAGGTTTGCTCTACAGATGCTACAACAACTGCCCTAACAACCCTGATAGATGTAAGTCTAGCCGTAATTACCTGACCAGAAAAACAGCTTGACTAACACTAAGTTTTCTCTCCCCAAAAGTTTCCGCCGATGGACAGAGGCAGATCTTCTGCGGCTACGCGAGCCAGTACCCATCCAAGACCACCAAGGCGGCCGTTCCCCAGTCGACAGCCTCGACGCCGGCCGGTAAGACCACAGTCGCTGCCGAAGAGAGCAAGGCCACTGCCTCGGGCTCAGCGGCGGCGACTGGCACTTCCACCAACAGCGCTGCCCAGACCACCAAAAGCAGCAGCGCCGGCGACCTCGCCCTAAACGCCAGCCAGCTGCTGGCAGCTGTCGCTGGTGTTGTGGCTGCTGTGTTGTAAGGGGAACATGAGCTCCCATACAAAAGGAGGTTGGATATATCATTCTTGAAAACAGATGGTGAAATGGTGGCGCGACTAGCGGCTGCCCGGCTGTGTTGCTCTATGCATTCTACCCGCCATTTGTTTTGGGTTGGGAACGTGAAATGATGGAAATGCCATGCCAGCAGCCGAGGTTTTGTTCGCTCGCATAATATTTAATTCAACTAGCAAGTTATCACCTGGGTAATGGGTTATAATCAAGAAAATGTTAGAAACTCACCCGTACAGCACATCAGCTTTCAGTTGATTCATCTATCTGACCAATTTGTATGCCAAGTCCCATGACACCGTCCCAGTTACAACGAAAGAGATTAAATTGTACCCCAAAACACCCTGATCAAAAGCCTTGTTTTGCCTCTGCATCTCTCGTCAGCGCCTCAAATGCTCCCTGGTCCTTTTCCAACCCCCCCTTGTCTCCTTTGCGCCTGACCCTCAGTAATAGCATTCACGCTCGCCCGCGCAGGGTCATTCTTGCTCCTGGGCTCCGGCATCCGTCCACCGGCCGTACCACTGCCCGCGAACCCTCCCTCCGCAAGTTCTTCCCGTGGGGCGAGCCACCAACATTTTCTTGCGACTGGACATAACTTAGCGCCGCGCCTCCTGGTTCTGAAGGCTTGTAGGCGTATCGGTGTTGGAGGCGGACCCGGGGGCCGACGCACGTGTGTTATTGGTCGGTCCGCTTCCGGGGACGGCGCCGCGGTTCGACGCGAACTCTGCCCCCGCGCGGATCGATTCGGCTGCGAGGGACTGCTCGGACACGGCGCCGGCGCCTTCGGAGGAGAATGTGGATTTGTTGGTCTTGGGGGGATAATGTTAGTATGTGATTATTTATTGCAATTTACTGAAGTCTTGTAACTACTCGCCAAGAACATGAGCAGAAAGGCAAGCACGTACCCTTTGACCAGCGCTGGGTGCTTGGTGTGTCGACATGTTTGTGTATTTGTATGTGTGTGTGGAGTGCAAGTGGTGCTGAGTGTTTTATTTTTATTTTTTTCAGACCGTGGATTCTTTCAAGTTGATTCTGTGTATCAAAGACTTGGTATGATAAATATTTAGAATCGAGTTGTGAAGAGCCAACGTACACTCCCTCATATAAAGTGTAGACGTGCATAAGGGGTCCAGCTTTTCAGCCCCCAAAAGCATCCATGGTGTCATTGGCGGTGATGTCATTGTTACACGTCTTGGTAGCATGTGTCGGCCTTTCAGCAAACTGGTTCCACCACTGCTCTGCAAGATGAGCCGAGAGTGTGAAATATTGCTAGTTTCATGCCATTCTTAAAAATAACGATCAAATTAGTCGATTTATTAAACTGATCTTAGGAATGATTCGCTATGGCAAAGTATCTAACTCAACGCTATGCATGTGTATATTTGATAGTCTGTGTGATTGCATCTCAAGTAAATATAATCTGCTCTGACAAGTTGTCGCAGAGTAAACGCTCCCTATTACTCAAGGCTGCATGCTCATGCTCATCAGCCAGTTCCCCTTTGGCTCTCAGCCACAGGGGAAATAAATATCTTGCTTAGCTCAAGGGCGCAATATCAAAACAGGACTCCAGTGCCAATACTCCCCGCACGGTTCTCGCTGAGAAAACTCAGTCGCGGCCAGCAGATTCGAGATTCATGAGCTCCACGGAGTCCTTGAAATCCAGGAGTCCGAGTGGTGCAAAACAAAGTCTCGGGTCAGAAACCTCGTCGCCCACCAGTACTCATGAGAGTAATCTTTTGCTTCTTTTTCTTCTTACCACCCCCGCCAAGATTGTTAGCTGCATTGGCACTGCTGCTGGGCCCTCCAGCCTCAATACCCATCGCCTCCATCTGCACGGCAAGGTCTACCGCATCGAGGTTTTCCAACACGTCGCCGTCCTTGAGCCATCCGTCATCACCCGACGGCTGGGGTTCGCTCTGAACGGCAACCGACTCGCCAGCAATCGCCGGCGTTCCCCACACAGTCCTACGACCTGACGGGCTGGTGCTGACATCGGAAAGGGAAGAAAACCCCGGCCGTGCGTTAGGCGGTGTTGAGGCCTCGGCCCCGAGCGGTAAAAAGTCGTTCATGTCCACAACCCCATGATCGAGCGCTGAGTTTCCAAAGCGCACAGTAACTTCCTCATCAAGCGCAGACGGGATAGTACGTCTTGCGCCACGGATTTCAGCCGCCTCGATCCGCTCCGCTTGTACCCGTTCACGCTCTTCCTGGGTCGCCTTGTCCTTGTTGCGCTTTCGGCGGCGCTCAATCTCGTCTGCAAAACCCTCGAGGACACCAGCTGGGACAATGTCGGTCCAGTCACACTCAAGAAAGCTAATCAAACACCCATAGGGCAAATGACCCAGATATTTAGCACGCTTTCGCAAGGTGTCGTCAACCACATGGCCGGTGGATATATGCTCGACCCGTGGTAGAAGTGTCGACGGGAAGGCAGAAAATGATCCGTATTTAGTTTTTAAAATTCGGATGTCCAGCGGGGAGAGGTACAAGTGCGGCGGACACGAGTAGAAGTAGTAGTCGTCTACTTCATGCTTTGCCTGGTTTGATCCTCCTGCTCGCACCGAAATCGCAACTTCTGCATCGCCCAACCCTGCCACCTTCTCCTTAACGGCTGCGACTGCTCTAATGGCCTTTTGCGTCCACTCGTTATCCTCGTGAAAGAGAAGCTCGTCCTCTTTCTCTTGATTTAGGAGGTCCTCGACTTCTCGGTCAAACTCTTCCGCCATGTAGTCGCCTGTGCCCCTCATGATCCTCGCATAGTCGAGGACATTGGCGGCAAAATGCCAAGGAATATCGTCGTGTGCCAGTAATGCCTCTACAGCACCCTCCTTCGGTAACGCCATGGTGCTTCTGGCTCTCCGCATCATGAGACGAAGGACAACATCATCCCCCGGTCGAGGTAGCGGGCTTTCCTGGCCGGCATAAAATCTCACCGGCCGCACATCTGATGTGTACACGGCGTCTTCGCAGATAGGGCACTTTCGCCATCGTGTCT
This sequence comes from Lasiosphaeriaceae sp. G1095, assembly GCA_027569635.1. Classification (NCBI taxonomy): domain Eukaryota; kingdom Fungi; phylum Ascomycota; class Sordariomycetes; order Sordariales; family Lasiosphaeriaceae; species Lasiosphaeriaceae sp. G1095. Next base: position 15,775 of record JAPDFK010000143.1, read on the forward strand.
GCTTCTGTTCAGGAGCACCGTCGGATTTCGGGTTGGAATTCATGAAGCGAAGCAGACAGGGGAGGCAGAAGATATGTCCGCATTTTGCCATTCGTGGCGCAACAGGCTCCGAGAGGCAGATAGGGCACGAGGTTTGCTGCGACTCGGCTGACGCAATGATCTGGAGAACATCCGACCAATCGAGATGTTCGTCGGCGTCAACGGCCTGGGAGGTGTAGTTGCCAGCCGGAGACACGACGAACCGGTAGTTGGCGTGAACATAACGAGCCTTGTCAACGGCATGATAGCCAGAGCCGAGACCCCAGCTAGGATTTCGGCGGTAGGATCGGGAGGTGAAAGCGTGATGGCTGTCGTAGTATGTCCGGGGTGGCGCAGAGTAGTTCAACAGATGGGTGATGGAGGTCTGGCCGCGACGGCTCGAGGCATTCCGCACCGCTCTCATCTCAGCCATGGCGTCGTCTTCATCCACGCGACTGGGATCTCTTGTGGGACCTGGTCTTCGTTGGGTGCGATGTTGCCTCCGAGAAGCCTGCATCTTGCGCGGCGCCGCTGACGAGTGTGAAGAGCCTTGGCTCTGATTCTGGCTCAAGCTAGGGCGGCGGCTGGGATCAAAGCCCGCAGGCCCTGCTGTTTGGGGAGGGGCCGGCGAATGACTAAACGATGCGGAAGCCAGGAGGGACTTGTTCGAGACGGATGACGTCGAGCTCATGGTCGGAAGCCCCCGGGGAGGAGCGGTCGTCTTTTATTGTTGTTCACCAGTATGCCTTTCTGTCTTCGCGGGGAGTTTCTTGTCGTGCTGCGAGGACATTACTAGTGTCAGCCTTCGGTTCTCTTGATGGTGAAGCAAGGGGCGACGGGGGGTGCGACCGAGATCTATAGGAGCACACACACACCTCGCGTCGTTGCGTCTAGCCGCCAGGGCGATTGACGGACGGCTCGATGGCGGAAACCAACCAGGCTTTGCCCAATAAAAAACGAACAATAGGAGACTCTTCGACTTCGATTTGCAATGTCTTCAGCGATTGTTGTGTCTGTTCCCGGAGAAAACAACAAAGTATTCGAGACGGGGCCCAAATCGGGGACCCCATGTGAGTTGGGTGGGGGAGGAAGAGTCACCAATTCGCGGGGCAAAACGACGATGTGACGGACTTTGGGAAAGCTCGGAATGACTCTGGGGGGGCAGCCCGGCCGTCCTTGCGGTCAGCTGATCCGCCAACCCCACCAGGGATGCTAAACCCTCAACCAAGACATTATCTTTATTACGCTGTATCCATATCGCTTCTTCTTGAAAGATTCCAGCAAAGTCCCTTATTAGCATGCATCAAAAACGAGACATTCTTCTCAAAGAGCCCTGCAGACATCATCATTCATTAAAAATAAGTGAAGAAAAGATAAGTTGAACTGGCTAACACCATCACCACCTTCATACGGCAGACAAGTCTTTGCAAGTGACGGGTCAACAACCATTTTATGTGTTTAGGCAGCATCGAATGAGATTCAGAAAGTCGTATAGTGACCAGATAACAAGACATTAACAGTATGGGGGCCTTCAACGAAGGTTGAACACGACAAGGCCAGATACAACAACCCCATCCCCCGAGATTCATCTTCTCCTTCCCTCTCCTAGCTGCCTACCTTGGAGTATTATAGACGGAGCCCCCATTATGACATGACCCAAAACATGATGCCCTCGTTCAAATATGTGGCTGTGTGTGGCGGGGAAATGCGATATGATACACGGATGCCCGCCAAAAGAAAAACAAAAGCAAGGGATCCACCTCGCAACCATGGGGAATCGTGGGAAAAGGCAAACAGAAAAGTAGTAGCAGGTGTGAGTTTAAACCCAGGTATTAGTTCGCCAGGTACCCGAGTCCTCTCCTTGGCGGTAATTAGGGTGGTGAGCATTTTTAAGCCTTGTCCTTGCCTCCAACCTTTTGCTTCAGCTTAGTGAACATGGCGCTCAGTCGGTTCTTCTTCTTCCTCTCTGCCGTGCTCGGGGGGTCAGCCGCTTTGCTAGTGCTGGCAGTAGCAACTTCGGTGCTGGGGACGGCAGCGGTGCTGGCTCCGTTCGTTGCCGGCTTAGCCGCTTCTGTCTTGGCCTCGACAGGTTTGGTCTCACCCACAGGATCAATCACAACTGGCGTAACCTCCGCAGGCTTGGGCTCCTCAACGGCCTTGATCTCTACCGGCTTAGCATCCTCAGGCTTCGGCTCGTCAGGCTTGACCTCCTCAACGGGCTTGGTGTCAACAAGCTTGACTAGCGCTGGAGGAGCCTGCTCAGCCTTGGAAGACTCAGCCGCCGCCTCCACTGGCTTTACTTGCTCCAGAAGTTGGGCCACGACCTCCTTCTTCTCCTCCACGGCTTCGGTGTTGGTGGCGGCCTCGGGGCTCAAGCCCGCTTCCTTGATCGACTCCTTCACTTCGGCCGGGACTTCGGGGGAAATGGACTGAAGTATCGCCTCCTGCTTGGTAGAGGTAACAGCTTCTTGAACCGAGGTCGGCAAAACTTGCGTCACCGACTCGGGCAACGAGGCCGCAACCGTTGTAGCAGCGGCAGTCGCACTCTCCTGGGCGCTCGTAGCAGCATCAGTGGCGGATTTCTTGGCCGTGTTGTAGTCGGGCAGCGAGGCCGCAGCGTCGGTTGCGGCATTGGTGGCAGTCTTGCCAAAGGCAATCGCAGCCCCTAATACCGCAGCGCCAGCCGTGGCGGCAGCAGTCGTAACTGTCTCGGCAACAGTCTTGTCGGTCTCGCTCTTCTCAGTTCCCTTGCCAGAAGTGCCCTCCGATGTTGATGGGGCCACGGGAACCTTATCCAAAAGCTCATCCTCAACAGCGGCCTTCTCCTTGACTTCCTCACTGACAGCGCTCGCCTCGGGGTCCACCTTGGCCTCTTCTTGGCTTTGCTTGACAATCTCGGGGACCTTGGGCTCCAGGGGAACCGCGCCAGCCAATGCCGCCGTGGTTGAGGTGGGCGCAACAGAGTTGATCGTCACGTCGTTGGCGCCAAGAATGGGCAAGCTGGACTCGGGAATCATGTTGTTGGTGATTGGGGGCAGCTCTGTCTCGAGGCCGGGGATGCGATCGCTCTTCTCGTACGACTCCTTGTCCAGCGTCATGTGGCTGTTGATGCCCTCCGCGGCAATTGCCTCAGGAATCTTCTCGCCGGGCTCGAGCTTGATGGGGTTAAGAGCGCCGGTCGCGGCGGGGAGCGGGCTGACCTTGAACTCTTTGTTATCGAGATCAGCGGCAGGCGTCTCGGGGTAAGCACCAGAAACGGAGGGTTCATCCTTGCTCTCTTCGAGAGGGACAGCGCCGGCCAGCTGAGCCGTGGTGGACTCGGGTGCAGCGGAGCTGAGGATAGCGGCGGCTGGGCCGGTTTCTTGTTCGGAAGCCATGATTTGTTCTGGGAGTAGGAAGTTGTTCTCGTTGCCTTGGGGGTCGTATTCCTGGGGAGCGGCGTGGTCGGTGATCCAGGCGCCGTCAACAACAAACTGTAGGAGGAATTGTCAATAAATAATCACAACGTGGTTTTCTTGTTTCTTGTGGACAGACGACCCAAGGAGAAAAAAGGAATTAGAATTAGATGAGGGGGTGGGCACGCTCGGACGTCACAAGGTAAGCGGCTGGGTATCCACTTCCAACTTAAAAAGGCATGGAGGCGCGAACTGGAGGAACAATGAAGCTAGTTGAAAGGTCCAAGTTGCTTGCAGCTAGGGCCAACTGCGGGCTGCTGCGGGGAAATCATCCATTAGAGCAGCCCAGTGCCTCCCAGCCCAGCAGCACAGCTCAGCAGCGCCTGTACCGGTGAGAAGCTTGGTTCTTTCAGCTTTTGTCGCTTGCGTCGTCGCCTGTCACACCTGCCTTGCCTTGCCTCGAGACTTGGGTTATGGCGTCATACAATTGACCGATCCCGTGTTGCTCAACTTCTGACTTCTTGGAGGGGAGAGCGACACGCAAATAGCCTCGGGACAAGGAGACCGGCGATAGATGATCATCCAAAACTGCACTTGCAATTTTGGTATCTCTTAGTGGTCCCTTTCGATCGCCGCATGGCCGATCACAACCTAACCGCACACAGCAGCAGGCTTCTCGGGATCTGGGAACGGGACATCGGGAGGTAGGTATATGTAGGTGTCAATTGACGGGGCTGGCCGCGATCTGAGTGTGCGCACTGGCATGGTATGGTCCCGGTTGGTCCCGCCGTCTGCGATTGCGAATTCCATATAAAGCAGAATGACATGGAGGAGGACCTCTAGAGCGGAACGACGCTTCGATTGGAACAATGCGCACTGTTCTTTTGTTTTCCGAAACGACATCCAACCAGTTGGATGGGAGAGAGGGCACGCGGCTAGGCAGGGAAGGAAAGCTCGCAGAATAGAAACATGGAGGTGTTCACCGACCTTGTAGTAGACCTTTTCGGAGGTCTCGGGAAGAGTCACTTTCTTCTCGAAGACATCTCCAACCTTGGTCAGTTGCTCGCTTTTTGACCAGCTGTCAAAAGTGCCCGTCACGTAGACTTCCTCAGCGGCATGGGGCCTGCGACGGTCAGAGACGGATTAGCAAGCGGCGCGCACAACACAATGTGCCAAACTCGTCATTGTGGCGCATAGGACAAAGTTAATGCCCCTCAAGCGAGTCAGAATGATTGTTGGTCGATGGGAAACTCTTGCGACGCAATGCGACGAGCCGCTATGACGGATGGCACACGTGGATAGTGGGTTAATGCGCAACTGACCACTGGAATGTGAAAGTGCCCATTGCTGGTTTGCCGATTGTATTTTCTATTTTCTTCCTTGCGCTATTGAAGCCTCTTTGTTGGTTTCTATCGACGTGATTGGCGCGGGAGAAGCTGTCTTTCGAGATGGGGATTTGCGCGAAAGGCAGGTAGGTGTGGAAGGTAGGTAGGTGGGCAGCTGTCGTTTGAGCTGGGCGGGTGGGCTAGGTCTGCGGGTAATAGGCGCGACGCTTCTTAATGCACCCGTGAGGGTTTAGCTGATGGATTAAAGAAAAAACGGGTAACGACGGAGACAATGGGACTTGGGAAACAAAGCTATGAAGCTGGAAGTCTCTCCAAATCTTCTGCTGGAGCTGCGATGGCGAGGGAAAAGATTGGCGATCGATGCGAAGATAACCAGACAGCATGATGGAGAATCAAATGCGAGTGGAACCTGGGAGAAGCTGGTTGGTGAATTTCCGCACAGAAGTGTCCCGCCAAGAGCTAGCCCCATTTCGCAAGCCAAGGCCCATTATCCGGCGGGTCCACCACCGATTTCTCGGTCTTTCCGCGCGCTCCTTGCCTCTTCCAATAAGTCAGCTTGATTCCATCATGGAGGCGTTGATTGATTCCCTATTTTTCTTATCTGACTGAATCTCTATCCTGTCTTTTTGGGGGGTAGTCCAACATTGTGAAACTCATCTGGTCATGGCGTCAAATTGAGAGGCAGCCTGAGCTGCGAGCTCTCTCGGAGACTGGTGCGGGGGAAAATTGGAGCTCCAATCTGAGTGAATCTGCCCAATCTCGCTCGCCACTTCAATCTTCAATTCCTCGCTTCCTTGACTTGGCTTACACATATCGTCAGCACACGTGCCACCCTTACATCATCGTAGCAGAGCACCCCCCACCCCGTCGTTCTCGCGAATTGCCTTCAATTATGATGCGGGGTCAAGGTACTCCGGGTGCACAGCATCATATCATCTTACGTCCCAGTCACTGCGCTGCTCGGCGATTCCCCTTTAGTATAAAACCGCCCAAGGTCGACGTCTGATTCATTCATCTACTCCAAGTAAATGATTCGAACCTGTCTAACATAAAAAGAGTGGTCTCCTCGTCTCCGTGTCCTTTCCCAATAGGCAAGCAGCGTTGAGGCGGAGACGAGCAAACGCCAATCCCACCCTGAAAAGGAGGCCTCGATATGGTGGAATGGGGGGGATTCCAGTCCATTTGATCTGAAAGACGAAAGGACCAAAAAGACATCCCAAAAAACAAACCCCCAAAAATATGACCCAAGAAGTGTAGTAATCTCCGGACTCCGAACAACGCAACCACGCAACATCGCATAATTCCCAGTTCTAAGGAGCGTATACGTAATTCATGACTTGTCTTCCAACCCGCAGTGTCGCACACTGTGACAACACGTCGCCGGGAAAAGTGAGAGGTGGGGTCTCCCTCTCTCTCACTTTCTCTACCAGCCAAACTGCTCGCAGTGCAGCTCGACGCCGGGACCATCTCCACGTATCAGCTTTGCTGTTGTGTCGCGGACGACGCGCATCAGCCCATCGGGGCCGCACGCAGCGACGAGAACACGCTGATTTGGTGGAGTGGTCGTGACAGCGTTGCGGATGAGCGATCCCACGTCCGGACGGCCGGGCTTAATGGCATGGTCAAAGCCAGAGGACGACAGTGTAGAGGTGGTGGCTAGCGGTACGGCACCGCCCTCCTTGTGCTGAACTCGTGTCTCGATGATATGGCGCTCCATCTCCTTTTCGAGGTCACCCTCTGTTGTCCGCTGATGCGTGGGCGGGGGCAGTGAAGGCGTGCTTTTCTCGACGCCGGGGCTGAGAGGCGATATCGGTGGAGATACCCCTCCGTCAGAAGAATGAGACGACCGCGACTGTGCGGTGCTTATGTGATGGCCGAGGTGATGAGGCGACGGCGGCGATTTTGTCACGTAGAGTGAGACATTGACCTTTGGCGAGTGCGCGTGCGTTTTCAGTTCATCCAGATGCTCCTTAAACCAGGAGAGGTTGTCTGTGGAACGGCCATATGTTAGTTCCCTGTATCGATCAAATCAGGGGAAGCTGCCCAACTCACCATGCTCCTTTACTGCCCAGATAAACACAATGTTCTTGTGAGAGTCCTCAGTCATCCGCTCGAGGACATTGACGGCGAGACCGAAAGTGAATGTAGCACCTCCGCCTCCGGCGATGAGCACGATTTTATCGAACTCCATTGGGTCGGGGAAGGTTCCATAGGGTCCGTCAATGGAGGCCTTCACGGTAGCCCCTGGGTTCTCGACAGCGTACTTCCGCAAGTCGCGGGTGAAGCCGTTGTGGGCTTTGACTGTGAATTCGACGGGCTCGGTTCTGTGGATTGTAAAAGGGTGAGTTTCGAACCTGCGAATGGCGGGAATCCAGATGAAGCAATGCTTCCCCGGCTCGGCTCGGGCCGGGACCTTTTTCATCACAATCTTGGTGCCGCCGTTGGGGAGTGGGTACAGGGTTGCCTCGTTGTTGGCGCTGTAGTATAGGACTCGAGAGACCCTGATGATCCGGTCACAAACCCACATTGAACCGGCGATGAGAATGACGATGAGGCTTTTCTTGGCGAAATATGGCTGATGGAACCCAAGGGAGACGATGGTCGAGATCCAAGAAGAGATATGCACGACATAGAACAACTCATACCAGACGCGCCGGAGGAACATAGCTGAGAATATTACGCTCAACATGGAGAACCCCAACACGATGGAGGCGATTTGTTCCCGCTCCGCATATATACTCAATAGCCTGCCCGAGCTGTTGAAGAATGACGTGTACAATGCCGCGTGCAAAACCATTTGGACAAACATGGTGTACCCGGCAACATGGTGAAGACAGTTGAGCCGTTCGTATGAGTATGCCGTGAGGAATGCCAGGGGAGTGTTTTTGAGTGCCAGGAATATGACAAAGACTAAGTTTCCCAATGCCACCCTGAGCAAAGAAAGGGATGGTAAGCTTCTTCCTAAGGCCAAGAGGAAAATAGGATCTGAAGAGGACGTACCAGCCAAATCTGGAAGCATAGTTAGGCATAGCGTTACTGCTTTCCGCGCTACTGAACATAACGGCGAGGTTTGTTGCCAGATATGCAGTGACAAGGAGGGCGTGGCCGGCAGATTTGAAACCAGGGACTTTTCGAACAAGAACGTTCCTCCCAAGTCTAGCAAAAGATTAGTTAAACGGGCCCGTCTCTTTGGTTTTCAGAAAATAGGGTGTATTTACCTCGTTATCATAACAAAAGGCCGTTCAAGTGCAACCGCGGGCTTCCAAGACCTTTGAACCTTGACGAATAGCACCCGGGTCCAATGGAAGATGACGAAGATAGCAATCAGGCCGCAGAGTCCAGCTGCGTACATGGACATGATACGCTCAGTCTTGGCCTGCCTTAGGGCAAACATGGCGGCTGTGGCACTACTGCCATGGCTTGCGTCTTGGGCTGCGGCTTGACCTCCGGTCTGGGTTCCGGAAGCCCCGCCGGTAGGATGAGCAGATGAGTCCACCATCTTGAGTTCTTGGCGGAAAGGAGCAAAGGGGATGTCGCCGGTCTGGGAGTGTGCGTGGAACAGGGTTTGGGACTGGGGAGGGTGGGTAGAGCCCTATTTATATGGAATAATCGAGATGTATGTTGCCAAGGCAGGACTCAGGGAAAGTGTGTAAAGGGGGAGGAGCTTGGGGAGAAAGAAGGCCACGGTCTAGACCTTCCCATGAACAGGACGAAGCATGACACAGCCTGGTATATATCTACACTCCCGCAAGCCATGCCGGCCGGCACTCATTCTATGCTAGCTCTCTAAAACAAAGTACTTGGAGGGAAGGAGGGGTTGTTTGCTAGGACAGCCACCGGATAGATGAGATGAGGGCAAACCAGACCAGGGCATATCTAGCTTCCAGAATGAAAAGTTGATTGCGGTACTGTCACATGGAGAGCGACTAGCATCGACAGCCATGCCTGTCCATGCCTGTCACGGCACTTCAGTACTGTGTCACATCCTTGCCAGAGATGGCGATGTGTGGCATGGGAAGTTCCGACCAGCCAAGGCATGATCTGACAGCTTGTCAAGAGATGTGATAGTGACGCGACACGCGGCGGCGCGGCCGTTCCGCAGGGACGGTTTTGCAAGCGGGCGACATGAGCTCTCGGGGCTTGGATGCAGGGCCGGGCCAAGACGTCAAAGGTGACAACCTCTTCGGGGGTTTGGATATTGGTGGGTTTCCCTTATGGGATAATGTCAGCTTGACAAAGCATCGAGTCAACGGCCTAACCAGATAAACAGGACCTTTGAGGAGTGGCCAATGTGGATCGCGGGAGTAAATGGTCCACATTCACCATTGGTACTGCAGTAGTTTCAACAATCTGGATAAAGTGAGGATAATCAGAGACCGACCAGAGCACACCCGCCTGACCATGGGGGACCAGCATCCCAGGAATCCATCCCTGTGTATTAATTTCACCCCACAAACGCACGCAATATCGGCAATATCGAGGACATTTGTATATCAAGTTTTAACAGGCCTCCTTGCCCGGACATGGGCACCGGTCGGTGGGGCTCCGGCGAAAGCTTGTATTGTGCGGCATGTAGCGAGTATCGCCAACCCAGCAAGGTGTGCAGCCTTCTGCAGCATGCGACCTCTGACAGCAGGAAATCGAACGCAACTTGCGAGCATCATGATTGCGAGGCCTTTGCCACGTGAGGCAGGTGCATAGATATCCGCTGTATCGTATGCGAAAGTGTAGCCGAGGACCACATCAGACGGAATCATGGACCGGAAGCGGGTGGTAAGAAAGGGCAACAAGCAGCCATTGAACCTGCCCAGTGAGGGAGGGAGGGGGGAAAAGGTGCCGGCTAGAAGCAAAGCCATTTTATCTGAACCACTGATAGCCATGAAGCTGGAGATCGAAACAAGCATGCGGTACCATGGCGGTTTGATGAAGAGCGAAAATCATAACACGGCATAATGGACTGGGCCGGCAGATTGATGCTTGACAACGGCGGGGAGTGGTAAGGTAGGTGGGATTAGTAGGGAAGGAAAGGGAACGAGGGAACATAAGGATGCTAGGAAGGGTCGTGGAGGCGAGAAGTACCTACTATATGGAGCATATGCACAGTCGCGGGCACCGACGTCGTCAACCAAAGGCTTGGTTTCGGTGGTACAGTGCTGGATCCGTGTCGAAATGCGTAAGACAAGGTAGGGACGTCGGTAAGCTGCACCCAACTTTGCCCATCCCGCCGTAACACAACTTCTAGGAGCAGCAGAAAAGACGTCACAGCAGCATAGAGGGCCAGGAACAGGGACAGAACCGAGTCGGCAGCACCTCGGCGGGACGATCTGAGGCGGTCGTCGGATGCGCATGAACTTGACTTGCCTGGAAACCCCTTGCGCCATCCGAAATCATATCAGAGGATCGGCGACGGTTTCTGGTTTTGATCGTTTTCCTTCTCGAATGGCACAGAAAAAAGACGGAAGAGTTCCAAAGAAGGGCAGGTAGCATCGGGCGTCCTTGGCGAGGAGATACGCTCGCCGTACATGTCCAACAGGGCTGGATTTATCTGGCGTATCGGAGCCTGGTTAGGTAGTATAAGTTGGTGAGTCTAGGTCTAGTGTTGTGCGTGTTGGCAATCGCGCGCAGGAGCCGTGGCCTATCATGGACTAAAGATTTCCAGCAGGGTAATATGAAGTAGAATCGGGCAAGGAGCGGAAGATGATCGAAAGGAAAAGGGAAAATTGAAGGGAAAAAATCGAATCAGCGAACCGATCTCTGTCGTCCAGTGGTTTGGACGCCTGTGCGCCGCCACCATGCAACGCCAACGGTCGCGCACGAGGGACGCACTTGCCGTTAACTTAAACTCTGGCCCCGCGTTGGGGCTTAATGATCCGTTCCCCTTTCTGAATTAGGCAACTTCGCAGTCATCCTCGCCGAGCCTTTCTTTCTCGTTCCAATTGGTCACTTCCCTTCACCACGACTCTGTGCCGTAACCTTTTCTGGGGAAGGTTTCGATGGCCCGATGGTATCGGCATTTGTTAATCGTCAGCAGCCAAAACTGCGAATCGAGAGGGCATCATCAACTCGAAGGTCTTGTCTCGCATCGCCAACAAGCCTCAAGGTGGACTCGGGCTACCTTACTGGCTTCCAGGCTGAGTGGTGGGTACCTAGGTAGGTTAGGTAGGTAGGTAAACCGTTGGGAGGTACCTTAGGGACCTATCCTCGTTGGAGTCTGGCCCTTGAACCCCCACGATCCATATCGTCGGTCGAAACTACTACCTGCCTAACAACTTCCCCTATACCGCTCCCTCTATCTCAAAGAAGGCCGCGCCGATGCCCCTCTTCCATCTGCACGCAGCACGCCATTCCTGTGTGCGGTACGGGCAGTGTGGGCGGCGTGGGCAACAAGGCTGCTTGCTCGCCGGGGAAAGAAGCTGTCGTGGAACGCACCATGACCCCCGGACAAGCTTATTTGAACCCTACACGTATCATCTGTATAAGAGTTATCTCATTGGCCCACCCTCTCAACTTGACCTGCCTCGCCTTGCCATATATGATTCGGAGTTGCCCCAAATCCAGCATGTGGATGCCGAATAGTACTGCACACACAATTCGGGCCTTATCGAACGACGAGGCCTCTCTTCGGCGGCAGGGCTTTCTTTGGAGTTGCAGTCCCCACATGCCCGAATGTTAACAGGTAGCCGACCTTTCAGTAAGGTACTCTACTCCAAGCTTATACACAACAATGATGGAAGGTACATGGAGCAGGGTGACATCTAATCAAAGTGACAGCAGACAACCGACCTCCTCCGACTCTGACTCGGTCATTTCCATGCCTGGTGATTTTGTCTTCCAGGTCCCTGCGCTTTGGAATGCCAAAGTCCTCTGCTCCACTCCACGGTGTCACCGGGTATCACTCTTTGTCATGATTTATAATTTAGGTACGTGAATCGGTCGGTTATGACTGGCACTTTCGATATGAAGTGTTCTAGAAGCCTACCCCTTAAAACTTGTGCTGCGAGGCCAAGTTAAACGAGCACGCCCACGTGTCCGATTTTAGGTAGACACTCAAAGCGGTTGACAAAATAAAAGGCACTCATTACTTAGAGCTACTTATTCTCAAGGCCAATTTTCCATATAAATGGAAGTATTTACTTTGTACTACAATCCAGTCATTTGACCATCCCCTACTAACACATCTTCCATCCTCCTTATCATAGAATCCATACCCGTTAATCGTCCCCTAACTAATTCGTCTCCATCCCTCCAAAACTAACTACCTAACATCTGATCCAAGGTGAAGATTCGTACGAATATACTGTTTTACAGCCCTTCAACAATTCTCAATTTGATGTTTAGTCTGATCGAAAGTGGTGGAATTGTTAGTGCATCTGTTAGTGGTGTGGCTTGCCAAGGCTTTTTGCAGTGCCTTTTATTTTGTCAACCACTTTGACACTATAGGTTTAAATCACTATCGGGGTCTTTCTCTCATCCTTCCTTCAGACCTAAAGGATGCCTCACCTGACTCGGAAACGCACAACAGTAATGACCGTGCCGGATCAAGTCCATATTGACTCCCAACAAGAGTATCCTAGGTCAAACGAGAAAACTGTTACAAGGCAACAGCACCAAAGACACGAAATGGAAATGGAACTTTATTTGTTTGATATGTTTTCATCTATTTTTATCTGACTGACGCTCATCCTCCAGAAACAATGTGACTAAATTGCAATACTCCGCAAAAAAAAAAAAACCACAAAACCCCAATCATCCCAAGCCTGCATGTTACATCTTGAATCTCGCTAAGAAACTTGGCTCCTTCAGGACGGCAACTTTACGTGAGAGACAAAGACGATTCACACACAAGTCTCTCCAGTGTTGATACCCCTCGCCTACCTCGACCGGCGTACGTGCTAATCGGCCCTGAGCCCTTCGAGCCGTGGGTCATTCTCTCCTATGTACCACCAGAACTCGGCAACAAACCACGACAGTCCAAGAAACAGGAAGGCGAACGTCTTCCACTCGCCGAACAGGAGGACAGTCTTTGGCAAGCCGCTAATGTACCCTGCATGGCCCCATCGCAGCTCGTAGTTGGTGACGAGACCACACCAGAAGGCGTAGAAGATATAGAACACAGCGAAGAGCGTGAAGAAAATACCCCAAGGGCCCAGTTCGCGCGCATGCTGTATGACTCGCGGAACGGGCCACTGTACGCGTTTGCGACGGTCGTCCTCGGCCTTGAGAGCTGCGACCTGGTCTTTCATCGTCTGCAATTCTGCCAGCTGCTCGGTGGTGAGGTTGTTGGTGGCCGTAGCGAGCCGCTGAGACTGTGACTCAATATTTGCATCCAGCTCGTTGATACGGTTTTGGGTTGATGCAGCTTGGGCATCCCTCTTTGCCTTCTCTGCTTTGATGCTGGCCTCTTGCGCGTCGAGCTTTGCGTCGACGGCCTTGAGTCGTTCTGACAGCGACTCCACCTGAACGAGTTGCGCGGCGAGCTGCTTGTCCAGTGACTCGACACGAACGAGCAACTTAAACTCGCCGCTGTCTTGCTTGGGCTGAGACTCGAGCTTTGCTGCCCGCTTCGCCGTCAACTTCGAGTATGCCTTCATCTTGTCCAGCCTTGCTCTATGCTCGCCCATGGTCTCCTTCAGCTGGCTGATTTCATCTGCATTGTTTGCCGTCTCTGGCATATCTTCAATTGTTTGGACTCTCTCGAGCAGGTCGACTATCTCGGGAGGTGTTATCCTGCTATTCTTCTCCAGCGCGGCGATTCTCTCGGCCTGAGCATCCGTGACTGCTTGCTGGACGGCGATGCTGGCGAAACCCTCCCTGAACTTGTCCTGGAAGTAATCGTTCTGGCAACAATCCTTGTGGTGAGTAGGCGGCGGGGCCGTAGGCTTCTTAGAAGTTTTCGGGTCGTAAGGTGACTTCCCGAGAAGGTCAAACTCGAGATCTTGTTGGGTTCTCGGCTTCTCGTTGCGACCTGCCTCTGGCTTGCTGGGTGTGTCTCCTTGGGTATGGGCATCACCTGCCGACTCTGAGGGTACCAAAAAATCCGAGTATTGTACTGCCTGCTTGGCTTCTTCCCAGTTACTCGCGGGATTGGTTCCGTTATTCTGGTTTTGGGATTGTTTTAAAGCGTCGTCTTCTAGCGTGCTCTCGATGGTCGCCGAGGATTGGTCATCCGGGTCGTCCGACTCGTTGGGATCAGGCAAGTTCAACTTCATGATGCGCCGAATATTGGCTTGTTCTGCAGCACCCACCGTCCCGATTCCGCCTCTGAGTACTTCAAGGTTAGATATCTTCCATAGAAACTCCTGCTCGAATTTCAGGAGGCTTTTGTCAGGAATAGTCGCCTTGACGAGGGGCTTCGGTGGCGGTAGCCACATGGGACGATCACTCCATGGATACCGGGGACTGGGAGGCTCCTCGTTCTCTGCCTTGGAAGATTGTTCAGCCTTGGGCTGGGATGACTCTTTCCCCTTGCCCTTGGGAGACTCTTTGGACTTGGGGGGCTCTTCGTCCTTGGGCTTGGAAGACTCTTCGGGGTCGGTAGGCTCTTCGTTTGTGGGTTTGGCCGACCCTTCGGTCTTGGGCTCGGAAGGCTCTTCGGGCTTGGCAAGCTCTCCGCTCACGGGTTCGAGACGGTTCTCGGTTGCAAGAGTACCAGAAGGTTTCTGCGTATTGCTGTTAGCAGTAGTAGTGGTAATGGTAGTAAGCCTCTTCAGTTCAGCCTTTATGGGCTCCGCTTGGGAGGCCCTTTTCAACAAGGTGCCCTTCGGTGGGACATGCTCCTGAGTGCTTACCAGAGTCAACTGGGGCGTCACTACGCCACTGCGAGTAGAGAAGGCGTTGCTACTACGCCTGTCAGCTAAGAGTTCGAGGGGAGATCGTAATCCTCCAGATTTGAGGACACCGGAAGCGACGCTGGCGACGCTGGGGGTCCGGCGTCCAGCGAGGGAGGCGTTGGAGGCGTTGGGGGACCTCGTAAAGCTACCTTCAGGGATGGAGGCGTTGGCGGTACTGGCGACACTACCTTCGGGGATGGGTACGCTGGTGATGCTGGGAGGCTTGTTACCTTTAGAGCTGGAGTCATTCTGTCTGCGCCTCCAGAGCTTGCTGAAACTGAATCCTGGCTCCTCCATGGCTTACCTACTCTTTTCTATGGGTTGGTGTAGTAAGTGTTGGTGTTGAACACTATAGTATCGTTGTGCGGTATGGTAATTGTTGAGACTATTGTCTTGTGTGATGTGTGGAGAGAGACTTGTTAATGCTTGATCTTGGGATTTGCCTCAAAATGGAGGGGGACATGTTGCTCAAATACTGATTTTCGGCAATCAAAGATGATTGTTAGAGAAACAAGCTTTGTTGTAGTTATTTTGGACTGGCTACAAATTCTGAAGGAAAGGATTGTCTTGCTTTCTTTGTAAGGGAAGTCTAAAAGTACAATCTCTCGCATGGCAGCATAACAATAGAAACTATACTAGGGACAAAGAAAAGCAGCCCGTTTTGGTGAACCAGAAACCTACATGGCAGTATGAAACAGACAATAGCTACCTTGGAGAAAGGGACAAGGATAAACGCAAAAGTCAACGTAGGGAGAAGAAAATGGAAGCAAAATTGAAGGCACAGGCTAATATCTAAGGGGGTCGGGGGGCGTCTCTCGCTGTCAAATATGAGATGTCAGAATAGGGGCATCACTAAAACACAAAGGAATCAACAGAGATCCGAAACTTTGGTACTAACTTACCTCTAGTGACATTTGCTGGAAGTGAAAGAACTAATTACGAGCTGTTGTAGTTTGATCCCACCGCTGAGCTCGAGCTGTCATCTTCATTCTTTGAGAAGGCCAGGTGTGGCAGAAGCTGGGAAGACTGACCAACAAGGGGTGACACAGCAGAGGCAGTTGGCAAGGCAGTCATCCAATTTCCCCCATCGGGCATCCAATTACGAGCCACATAGTTGCATTGTCGGTGGGAGTGTTTTTAGGAACGCGCGGGGCAGTTCCATGGAATTCTCACCCTGAAATAAATGTCGAAAGGTTCCCATGGTCAATAGTTCTGTCTAAGAATATGTGCCTGGTTCGGGAAAATGAAAGCGTCCCCTCCACACTTGATCTGAATCTCGCAGATGTAGAACCGCTCAGCAATGCAGCCAAGTTATCTCCGGCGCTTTGCGTGATGATTGAGAATTTGGAAACGGTGTTGGTGCTGAGTGAAGCTGTTGTTGGCACAGGGAAGCTGTTGGCAGGTTTTGCTGGCAGGTTTTGCTGGCAGGTTTTGCTGGCAGGTAGCTGGCACTATGAGGGGGTGGTGTCGATGTGCGCATGTGTCTGACAAATCCTCCTGGTGACTGCACCAATACAAAGGCGGGCGTTTTAGTCCGAGCCACATGAGTGCCTTCTTCACACGATCTGCAGTGCAGATCTGCTCTCACAGTACACCCTCCGGAGAGTTCTTGCTGACTCTGCACCACTTGGCTGTGGTTCAGAACCAACAAATAGATATGCAGCGCTTGTGTTTCACTCGGATCTGTGATACGTGGAGATGGAGCGGTTGATTCAGAAATGGATGACAGAAATACTCTTTGTTCCTATTGGTCTCGTTCTTTCTTTGTCTTTCAACATCCATCAATGCTTTAGCGCAGCCTTGGACTCTCCGATCTGCTCATAACTCCCACTGTGCCAATTTTTGCGTCATTTCCTACTGGTTTTCTGAAGGACCTACCAGACAGCCAATTGATCAATTGGGCTGGGGGTGGGTGTTGCTGCACTTGCTCACTTGCTAGATTTTTGCATAATTATTGAAACCTATATCCATCGCCCTTCAATTTGAGTAGCTCCCCAACATTGACAGTCTCATTTTCACTGCTTCTTCGACGCCGAAAATGAAAGACCTCGATTCCTATGCCAAGTGGTGCTGCAGTTTACTTCCCCAAAGAGTGGTAGATGGGTATCGAGCTGGACAAACTCCGACATTGGCCCAAAACAAATACGTACGCCAGCCACACAAGGCGACCCCCAAGTAGAAAGCACAACGCACAAGGCCCAGAGCGCGGTTCGAATAAAATTACTAATAAAAGAGAGAAAGAACGAAACACCAGCGTTGCTCTCAACCACAAGAGAATGTCCCAATCTAGCCGGCAGGTACCCAATCTTGGTTCATAAAAGTCATAACGCGTAGTAACGGGAGCCACGTCGCCCATGAGATCCGCCATGTTAGCTCCAAATGGAGTCAGGATTTACCAGCTGTGATGCTGTCTGACTGGGTGTCTGCCAAACCTTGAGTTTCGGCGAAGCCATAGACGACATCCCCGGGCTCCTCAGGCCGGGAGATAAAAAGTCCATCGCCTCAGGCTGAGGAGGCGTAAAGGGAACCTTATGAACAGGCGACACTTCGTAAGGGGCGCGTTGGTAGGTGGGGTTTTGTTGCGGCGAGATGAGCGGGAGCGTGATGGTTGGCGACCGAGCCGATCGAGGGGTGAAGGTGCTTCGGGGAGGTGGTGGCGGGACAAACACTGTGTTGGCCGGGTATGGTTGTGATATGACGGGTCTGACGTGTTGTCGTCGTCCGCTTCGGCCTCCCAAAAGGCGGCCGGGTGGTGATGGGGAGGTCTCGGCCCAAGACTTTCCGAAGGCACGCCCTGCTGGGACGGCAGATATAATTATGGCTGCAACAAGCACAAACGTGTCGTCGAGCAAAAAGACGGCGGCCTGGGACTGGGCCAGCAAGCTGCCGAGCCCGCCAGCAAAGGCCCCGATCCGCACTGCTGCCCGCACTAGAAGCAGGCCCGCAGCTATCTGTGCACCTGCCCAAGAGTCAGCAACAGCCACACGCTTTTGTTTCCTAGACAAGGTCACGAGACGTGGTAATAACGTACTGAGGAGAAAGATGTTGAATCGGGACGAGAGGAATACGGTCGAGAATGTGGGATCAAAAACGTAACGCCGGCGCGAGAGTCTGAGGCGGAAGTAGCGGTATGTGCCGATGAAAGCGGCAAGACTGAGGCATTGCAAGCCAAGGCCGGCTAGAAGGATCTCCACACCTTGTCCCATCTACGTCGGCGTCAGCAGGAGGTTGGCAGTAAACAAAATCCCCTTGTTTCAAGAAGGGGATGGGATAATTACCTCGGCTGCCGTGCTGGCGTTGGCTGCAAAGGAAACTCCCACGGATTGGAAGGCTAGGGTGAATATGTCCAAGACGACAAAGGCAATGCTGGTGAGGATGGGGCGAGAGACGAGGCGGAACTCTTGGCCGTAAATAACCATGGCATGAGGTAGGACGGTAAAGATGGCGGCGCTGATAAAGGTGGGCCCCCAAAGAGTTCCAATCATAAAGATCATAAAGTTTGAGCGGCTGGCAGCATTGGACTGGAGCAAAATCTTGCCTGCGTGGCCTACAATCTCAAGCAGCAGGCCCGCGATGACCAGAGACGCGTACAAACTGGTCTTGTATCGGATTCCCGTGTATATGTTCACGGGGATGAGGGCCGCAAAGGCGGCAAGCATAACGGCGTTGCCGGCGGCTGAAGGCTGCCATGATACGAAGCCGACGGGCGTGGGACAGGTGTCCGTCGAGCAGTCTCCGGCCATGTGTCTGATGTGGCGCCGGAGAAGCGTCTCCCACGAACGTGGTGATAGAGGAAGTCGGGGTTCGACATTACACAAAGGCAGGCCAATGGAGCAGAATAAGAGGAAGAGACGACAAGGACGGTCAGAGAGAGAGCTGTTGGGCTAAGATATGTCGGGCAATATCCCTACTCCAGGGTATAGTGTGGGTCACGACACGGGCTTGGAAATTGTTAGGGGACCCGGCAGTCCGGGACGGGCGCTTAGGATTTTCATTTGGAGAACCGGTAAATGGCCAGTGTCCTTGTGCGGCCTCGCAGGCAGGCGGAAGCACACACCCATAGCCCAGGAATTTGGCCCCCATCATCCATGTCATGTCGACATGGCGGCTCGGAAGGCTGTGTACTGTACACTACTGTGGGCAGAATTTGCAGTGAGCAACCGTGAACTGGATATGAGCGTCGGCCCGTTGTTGATTGGAGGTGTCCTAAGTCTTTGTCTGGTTGGCCCACGTCCCAAGTCCGCCAATGGAGCAAAACCGTGGCGGTCAACCAGGCCAGCCTTCTCGCCAGTCATTTTTGCTATGTTTGTGGGGGCAGGTGCATATCATGCCCAGCTTGTGCATTTCATGTCTGCCGTTGGCACCGCTGATCTCTTGCAAACAACAACCATCGTCCAATCAGAGCGACCGACTTGGTCACACTTAGCTGAGTGCAGTCTTGCCAGTGCGTATTGTTCGCGTATTTACTGTGCCAGAGGTAAGGTGAAGAACCCGGCTTGCCCGGATGAGCCTGAACCCGATCCAATCGGCCAACTGAAATCCCTCACTCACGCAAATGATAAATTGGTTGCGGGGATATTCCAACAACTTTAATGGAGTAGCCCAAAGAAGTCATAACTTGGATTCTCACCCAAGGGCACAGTGCGGCCACATCACGCCACGTTGAAGAAAACTGCCTAGGACCACGAAGAGGAACGGACTTTGATTGAAGAAGACTGCCAAATGAGCTAGTGCAACACAGCTGCGTCCCTGTATATAGTGCGCATAATTATCAAAAGGCGAGTCAGGATGCCAAAAAAAAAGGGGGGGTCTTGGCTCCGAGAAAGAAAGTAAACAAACCCCTGACTGACGGGGGAGAGGGTATATGCCTTTAAAGTATCTCGGGCCAATCTTTTCTCAAATCTTGTAACTTATCTCATGTGCGCAATCCTTGGATTTCCTACAGTCAAGTCTAATCCGCCGGCGGAGTGACTGGGGAGGTGGGCGGGTTGGAGTCGAGGAGTATGCCGCCGTGCGACGACAGCCCGAGCCTAGTCTTAGCCAGTTCCTTCGAGTCATTTTGTAACAAAATGCGGCTTATCCCGTATTGAAATCGATCTTGGCAAAAATATGGCGTTTCTGCCTTGCGTTACCCCCGCTGTAATGCTCAATGTCAATGCCAGGCGAGTCAAATTAGCCCTGGAGCAGGCCTAAAGTTGGGTGCCACCATTTGCCCCAGCAATCCGGAGAGCATCTTGGTTTTGAATATATATTCGCTGGGGGTTCGCTACAGTCTTGAACCGGTCTGTCGTGAGCCAGTGAAGCTCTTGCGCATCGAGTCACGCGTTGAGCCCGTACACCTGCTTCCCGTCGGTGCTGGCCACTCCACAGCAATACAGCATTTCCCAGAACAGTGCCAAAATGAAACCGTACGGCCGTAGTTACAGTATTGTTGTAACCCATCTTTATTTTTTATGAAGATCAAAAAGATCAATGCGCGCTGTGCGTTCGGCCGAGTATAGAGGTCTTGCCGTCTGGCCAGGATATCCATCCTCCTCCTGGTCAGCGCCTGGGGATTCTTCTCCACGCCAGACATATTGTTGCGGATGATGCTTGCTTCATTGAGCAAGTCCTCAGACTTCACACTAGGGAATGGGTACTGAAAAGGGGATCTCCGTACCCCCAGGCACACACAGACACACTGTCCTGCAGTCTTTCCCTGGGCCAGCACTGTGCCCATTTGGGATGTGCCATGACAACAAAGGTACCCACCCTCTATGTCGCCAATGCTACGGCAAACTGAAGCACTTAGATTTCCCTCTGCACGCAACAACATCTCGGAGCCGTCTCCACATCGACGTACCCAACGTACCTGCGCCGTCAATGACTTATTTCGATTCTTCTCGGCGGTTATAAAGGGCTCAGATCTGGTCTTCATCCACAGTATACTCGAAAATGAGGAAAATTCACACAGCTTCGAGTTTGCGTTGTCCATCGGCGCATTACCTCGTCAATAGCCCTTCCATGCGGCTTGTTTATCAACAAGGGGTCAACAACCTGCGTAAGCATTCAGGGTCATGATTGCACGTCAATTGGCTCTATCCAGAAAGGTTTCACAGCCAAAAATTGACTTGGAGGTCGAGAGAGTGCATGTTGTTAAAACTCTTATCCATCGCTATATTTTCTATTGGAGATTTGCTTCCTTGCTCTTCTTTTCGTTGTCGCAAATGGTCCCATATAATTAATTAGCGTCAAAAGAGTCGACGAAATAGCATCAAAGAATCAACACAAGAAGAAATCTTGATCGATGACCTGTAATTGGTTATAAATTGCCCCACAGTTGACTACTTCCTAACGAGTGAGTATTGAGTCGAGCATCGTTTTTGTGTGTCGCCCACTGAATTCTCCAAGTTGTTGAGATGCAGAATGCTTTCAACACAGATCCACTCAAGAGATGTGCTTGTTCTCGGAGGCATCTCGCTGGACTGGACACTGACTGGAAGGGTTTTATCTTATTTCTTAGGTGGACTACCCTTGATGTCATTGCATCTTACACAAAAGCTGAAAGCTCACTGTTTTGCTGGTGTTGGTGGAAGACGGAGTTCCAGTTCGTTGCCGTTGGAGACCCTGAGTAATATTGGTGACACTGGTGGCCGCTGATATTGACAACTACAATATCTTGAGTGGCGCAAACCGAACAGCTGATACACCGAAAGCTTGACATGTATAAGGGTTCATCTCAAATAGAGGCCAATATTGACTACCTAGATCATAAATTCCTTCTCAGTCAATACGAGTTGAGTCTGGAATCTATTGAATTCATGGCTTTTTAGATTGTTATATTTAACCCACGATCCTGGCCGTGAATATCCATCTAACAAATCAAGCACCTTTCCACTCTAGCTCAATTAAGAGCTATACATACACTCGTTTGGCTATATAGGTATTTGGAATTTTGAAAAGCTTCGGCATGACAGTAAACTCTTACGATGTTTCACTTTTGAACTGCCACTTGCAAATACTATCACCTTCTTTAACCTGAACTTTACCTGCACATGACAACTAAGTGGCCATCTTAGGTACTTTGGTTCGCCCAGAACAAAAAGCCCACCTGGGCGTAGGGGAGAGGTGTCCGGGGAAATCAGCGGGTCCAGCTACAACGAAAAACTCTTCACACCTTACACTCCACCCTGGTCAACTTTACAGTTACATAACCCCAAGTCCGTCAAAGCATCCTCGCCCGGCTAGCTCCACCCCATGCCGGGTGTTCCGGAGATCTCCACCGCAGGTCCAAACACAACAAAAACACTTTTCACACCCTCCCCTCCATCACTCCCTTCAAAGCATCAACAAGAACCTCGCACGGCTAGCTCAATCGGCAGAGTGTGAGAATCTTAATCCCCAAGATTGGGCCAATCTCAAGGTTGTGGGTTCGACCCCCACGTCGGGCTCAATTCCCGGCGGCGAGTTCATCTACATTGTCTTTAGACTCGTAGGGAGTGTGTACTTTTTTGCCACTTTAGTCTAGACTGACTGGATCTAGTAATAAGTAATATGTACAAATTTAGAAACAGGCAAGCTTCTAGACGGGACACCGCTGCCGCCTTTTGGATGTCAAGTCTCAGAGAACGGCAACTGGTTGGCTGGAGAGGCGTCAATACTCTATACGCGGACAAAAGGCATTGATCCCGCGTACAAGGCCTGCTTAAACCCCTCATGATCAAGTTCCAAAACAAGTAAGGTGTGTAGAGGCTTCCTGATACCGTGACAGAATCCTGCCAAGAGGCTGGAGTCGGCGGGGTCCTTTCCAGTTATCAGTCCAGTTAGAATATCCAAATGTACACCACCTCTGATACTATGTACCCATGGAGTGTCAGCGGGGTCAGAGAAGTTCAAAGCAAGCATTGTGTCGGACACAATCCCGAGCCGGGTTTCGGAGCCCTTGCCGGGTGTTGCCAAGCCTCTGTCGAAGGATCAATCTCATGCTTTTTGCGCGGCAGGGGCTTGAGGCAGAGCCAAAATGCGTCAACTTCTGGGTTACTACCAAGTCAGTATGTACTTGGGTGATATAGTACAATAGCGTGTAGTTTAGCTGCCTCGTATGCGTAAAACCAGGATATTACTGGGGGCGCGCTCCCTCTGTTGGTGATGTTGCACAGTGGGATTCATGCATGATGGTCGCATCACGCGCCATGCCGCTTCGTGTTGACTATGTAAATATATGCACTAGTTAGCGATGTTACACTGCAGAATCCGCCAATGGGATTCACAACAACATTCCAACTGCGTGTAAGTGATACCAGATTGTCCATCATGTATGGTCGGGGAGGACGAAGTTTTCAAAAGGCCTGAAGGCTTTTGTGAACTGTTGGTTTGACCAAAATCCTGCTAGCTCCTTTGGAGCAGATGCAATAACAAGCAGAGAGAGAGAGAGAGAGAGAGAGAGGTTTGGAGAGTCGGGTGGCTTGTAGTCCCAAGTCGATTACATGTGCATGTTTGTCACAGCCACGATGTTCTTCGCCAGATATTGGCATCCCTTCCAAGGACTGAAGGTTCTCGGTGCCTTTGTTTGCGCTTCCATCGTCCTCATTCTTCTCGCACTCAGTGCCAGAAGCAGAGACATTCCAGCCCACACATTCAAACTTGATTTTCTTCCGGGTCATGAATTTAACAGGCAGGATGACCCAAGTCTTATTACCTACACAAAATACGGCATCCCCATTTACAGGAATCTGGACCTCGGCTTGCCGCCCGCTTTTCGGAGGCTCGACAACCACAGGCTTGAGGACTCGGGAGCTAGTTCTCTGGACAGTCCCGATGTTGTGAATGCCCATCCTCGACTCTTTGCTGGTCCGCAAAGTTGGACAGCACTCCCAAATCGGATAGCCGCCGACCCCTACCTTGCGAGTTGGAATATAACCATTTTCGACCGGGCAGCAGGACTTTTCGTACAACCACCCACGAACTATTCTGTCGACGGTTCAAGTGGCGTCCTCAACGTCGCGCGCGAGGTCCAGCTCCGGGTCAAGCACTGGGCTTATGCATACCGCCTGTCGAACGATGCAAAATGGAAGGATCGCATCTGGGAAGAGCTTTTAGTTGCGTCTGGGAACTCGAGTCAATATTTTGGGCCGGAGGGAGATGACAAATGGAATTCTGGGTATACTCCTTTTCTTCCTTCCTTGAACTGTGTAGTGCGAATTTGCTGCCAATTTTTCACATCAGACACTGGCTCGATGTCGGGGAGTTCCTCGTTGCTTTTTCGTACGCCTATGACTGGCTTTACGACGCATGGACCCCGGCTGAAAGAGACGCGATCATGTGGTCTATCATCAACTTGGGACTGAGGAAAGGGTTTGAAGCGCACGATACTAACGCTTGGTTTCTCTCAGCCACCGGAAACTGGAACTGTCAGTCACTGTTGGCTGTTTGTTTCTACGTCCCAATGAAAAAGTAACTGACATTACCTGTATTCTAACATTAGGCGTCACGAATGGAGGCATGATAATAGGTTCTCTGGCAACCTTCCACGAAGACCCGACTAATGTATCAAGACAACTGCTTCCTCTGGCTATGAAGAATACCCTAAAGCATTGTGCGCAGTCTGTAGAATCAGATGGGACCTGGACCGAGACGCCAGACTATTGGTAATTAAGTGTCCTGACTTTTAACAATTGAATTTTTTTGAAGGGAAGAGATGTTAGACTAATGGTCATTTTACTCAAGGTACTTTGGCACCCAAGCACATGCGCAGCTTTCTTCTGCCCTTCTCACGGCCACAGGACGCACGCACCAGATGCTCACCATCAAGCCTGCATTCCGAGAAACTGGCATGGCGCACATCTACAACTACGGAATGACGGGCAAATTCAACTATGGCGACTGCGGCCCGTCCAAGCTCACAGCAACTGCCAACGCGTTACTTTTCTACGGCAGCCGGCTTAATATGCCTTTGTATTCGCTTTATCAGAGGGACAAGCTCGACGCGGCGGATCCGCTGGCCATGTTTTGGTACGATTCACCCGCTTCTGGGTCCTGGTACTATGAGCTGCCGCTGGAGAGGGAGTTCTCCGATCCCCGTGGCGCCTGGGTCTCGATGAGATCGTCGTGGACGGACCCGACGGGGCTTTTTGCGGCCATGAAAGCTGGGAAAATGACTGGACATGCGACACGTGAGTTTGCCTCTTCCATAGAAGCCCCTTAATTGTTTTGTGCTGATATTGGGGAAATCGCAGATGGTAACCTCGATGCTGGCGACTTTGTTCTCGACGCCATGGGTGAGCGATGGGCTGGTGAACTGTGCCAAGATGACTACCTCGCGCCCGGCTACTTCTCCAGCGAAGCACAAGATAGTGTGCGGTGGACCTACTACCGGTGTCGGACGTCCGGCCAAAACACGATCCTCTACGATAGCGCCAACCAGATCGCAGACGCTATACCAATAACTCGATTTAATAGCACTTCTTCACCCTCACATCATTCCTCATCCACTGCCAACAAGGCTGGGGGGAGTGAAGACGGCGAGCCATTCTGGATTGCTGACCTCACAGAAGCATACAACAGCACCAGCATCAAGCGAGGTCTTCGATTGTTGAGCGAGCGAAAACAGGTTCTGATTCAGGACGAGATAAGAGGAGCGGCAAGACACAGCCAATGGCGAATGCATACCAATGCAAGCATCACTTATAGCCACAGCGGGAAAATTGCTCGTAAGTACTAGACTACCTGCCTAGATATTCGACGTTTCGAACCGGACATCAGCAAGAGCCCCTATTTTTTCTTCATTTTTTTGGTCGGCTAACAGTTGACTTTTCTAGACCTCAAACTCCACAACAAAATTGTGGATGTGGTGATTGCGTCCCCGGATAGCGCGTCCTTCCACACTCAAAGCGCTGCCCGTCTTGCAAACGACCGTCCCTTACCAGGAGGACAAGGCGATCTAGAAAACTCAAGTGTTAGCGTCCTTACTATTGAAATTCCCCCGGGAGATTCAACTGTGGCAGTTCTATTCTGTCCGCAGTGGGAGCCAGGCTTGGCGTGCGCAACACCGTCTTTGGCACCTTTAGACCACTGGAGTTTGTCATTAGATAATTAGAGACATCGTAAATTATAATAATTTAATTGGTCTATGGTCTGATCAGGAGTGTCTCGGCGACCGACGGCACGCCTTCACGAGAAATGGCAAATAGCATCCAATAGCCCGGGATTGCTATTCCTGGGTCACTTAGTATTTTGAGCTGGTATTGGTGACCATTTTTGTCGGCAAGAAGAAACTCCAGGTCAAGTTCGATGCGTCGCTGGTCGGTGTTGATAGCATGGGTGGCTGAGCCATAACGGATCATGGAAAACTCGCCAACTTGTACATCTGTTGTGACTGTGAAATTTGCCCCCAGCTCCATGTGCGTGTCTGAAAATTCAACAATCTTTGGCCTTGAGGCCAGCCCTCCCAGGCCATCCTTGGTGAAGAGATATGGCGGACTGAATATCTGGACATCCATGTGGTTGGTCTCTGCCTCACGCCCCTGGCACCTCTCCCAGCAGAGTCCACCGCCGCCTGTGAGAACAGTAGCATCTAGCAGCAGCACCGCAATGCTGTGGTATGTGCGCGGGATCGGCATATGATCTAGAAGAGTAAATCGCCGTGTCTTGGGACTCCAAAGCTCAGGGACCAAAGACGCGTTGACATCGGTCCACTGCTTCGCGTACGATGCGCCCCCGGTTATAAAAATGTCCCCAGTTGGGAGGAGCACGCTGTTGGAATATGCTCGAGCAAAGTGCATCTGCTCCTCGAGCTCCTCGACTTTGGGCAGGCTGAAAGGGTTTGAAATGGTGATGATGTGCGCGGCCCTCGTGCTGAAGGCATCATTGTAGCTTGGAGCGCCTCCCACCGTGAGAATCTTGCCCGCCACAGCGTCGTACAAGACGGCGTTTCCGTTCATTGAGTCCCCATCACGCCCTCGATTTCCTGCCGCAACATGGCTTCCGTTCCCCCGAGTGCCATACCAGTTCATGGCCACCGAGGGTCCGGCCTGGAAGACGGAGTCGTTCTTCCAGGCAAACAGCCACGGGTGGTTGTCGGCAGTAAATATACCGCCTTTGTCTTTTGTCATCATGGGCTCAACTAGAGACTTTGGAAGCTTCGTCCAGGCGCCGCCGGCCATGTCCAAAACTTCTCCATTTTTCCCTCCAAGGCCGCCGCTCCACGATCCGCCAATGGTGAAGATGCGTCCATCAGGGAGGGTGGCCTGAGAATGGTAGCCACGCCCAATGGTCATGCTTGATCCAATGGTCCAGGAATTTTGGGTGCTATCGTAGACGCTTGTTTCGTTGGGGCTGCTGCCTCCGGTAACGATGGGCCGCCCGCTGATGTCCAAAGACAGGCCGGGGCAGAACATATTGTGGTGAGTGGCCGAAACATTTCGTGTGCTAACGCTGCCCGTCCAAGTATCAACCACAGCTGTGAGCGTGTGTCCCCGCCCACTGGAGAATACGTTTGGCTTATCGGCTGCCCAGACGAGCACCTGGCCAGTTGTGGGCAGGACGGCAACGGCCACTGGAACCAGGGGCAGAGGCACACTTCGCTGCCACCGGCCTAGGTTGCCAAAGTCTTTCGATTGCCTGAACCGTTGAGAATATGACCCGGAAGGAAGAAATGTAAGGTTGAGAAAGAAAAGAAGGGCCAGGCCAAGGCCGAGGATGACTTCATAGGTCTTCATCCCCTCCGTGTAAAAGAGACAGATGTCGAGAAAAGAAAAGCAAGGATCATCTCATCGGGCATGGGTTGGAGGATCACAAGTGGTTTCGTGAGTCAAACGCTCACTGATGCTCGGCTAATTCCTGGCAGGTTAAAAGGACGGTTGCCAATGCCTAGGTAGGTGTTGGCTGACTATGTGCTGTATAGGCTCACCGCCACAGGGCTATGATTGACCATCTCATGATCAGGCTGTGCGCTCTGCCTGCTATTCTATTTTATTAGCGTGCCATCATTGTCCCGAAACGGAAGTGGATTACGCCGACGGGGAGTCAAGGGCCCAGGCACGAGCAGTAAACAAGGCTTGGGAGGACCAATGTGCTGAATGACACCTTCCATTGCTGCCACCACGGGAGCAATAGACGACAAGTCACACCCGAGGTAGGCCCTAGCGGCATAAACAAAATAAGGATTTAGCATTCCCGAAGGATTCTGGCAGGGTATATGTCGTAGGTTCACGATTTGTGTCACGCGTATTCACATGGCAACGGTGGAAGTGGGCATTTGATGCAGGAAGGTTAGGCTTGAATTGTCTGAATTGTCTGATCAAGAAGAGTCTTCTTGTGTTGAAATGCTTGATCCTTTATACCTAGGAATCGTGGCCAAAATTAGATAGCTAAGGCACTGTTGGTGTGTGCCGTTACTGGGCCGGTTTCACAGGCCTTTCTTTTTCCAACAGTAAGGCACGCATTCTTAGTGCTTACTGTGTGACAATTTGCTTAGCAGGGGGGTTGTGGAGTGGATAATCCGATATCCGATATCAAAATCAAAAAGAATAAAATAAAAAGATAGAGATTGCAAATGCTGACTGGACGAGAATTGACACCCCACGAAGCAGGGTGGCTTCGCGATAGCTGAGTGGGCGGCGGGGCACGGGGTAAGGAGTGACAAGATTCCAGTTCTAGGTAGGTCTGCATGAACAAGTACATGCATACATAATACCCACGGCTTCATATTCCAGAGCGAGAGTTTCAATACATTTGAAGATAAGAAAAACACCTTATTCTACACCGTGCAGCATGTCCCACTGGTACATATACATTCCGGTCTCCGCTCTTGAAAATGGCGTTCATGCAGTTGGTGCCAATGCGGTTGGTCACGAAACTCTTGCATGCATTTGTGGGCCGTAGCTGAGGGCTCAAAAGCCAGGACACCTTGACACTGTGGCCGTCCCGGTAAATCCGGTTTTATGATTCATGAACAACATTTCATATAACGCATTGAGACTTTCTCGTCTGGAATGGAAGGTATTTCACCCTTTGTAAATACGTACTTTTTTACCATAACAGTATGAATGGGTATGTGTGTTTATTTAATGTTACTCAAACAACTCCAACGTTCAGACTTAATATGGAGCTCTCTACTATTTCCACATATAGTTGTGTTACGCCATCAGGATAATCCTAGGATTAGTTCCGAACAGCTCAAGCCGTGTATTAGCACGGATCGGGTGTCTAAGCCTTCATAGCGGTGTGCTAACCTCGCACTTCACTGGATGTTACCACCTGGCGCAGGTGGACCGAGGCAAGCGGAAGGAGTGAAATACGATTATGGCTAACTTCTCAGGTGCCCAGTCTGCAGCGAGGAGGCACATGTGTGGTAGATAAGGTGAAGTTGGTGATGCATGGCTGTCATCCCACTCTGCGGAGAATTTTGCATATCCGGTCCGTTTTTTTACACATCCCAACCATCTTGGTTCCTTGCTTATATGGCCCCCTGCAAATAGATTGGAATGTTTAAATAAACCATCTTAGAGTTCCTTCCGCAGTCGCCGCTTCAGACTCATCAGGGCCAGGCTAATTATTGAGAGGGATGCCATGGCATGACATGGACCTCGGCAAATTGGCAGTGAGCGATATCTCTGTGAAGATGACCAAAAAAACCATCGTGGAATGGTGTATGATAAACCCGGAATCTTGCATGGGCGGATCAACTTGCTGTTAGTCCTTAATCTTACCAACGACTCTAAGGTTCACTGACCTTTTTGGCCTGTGCACGTCTTTTTTGGTAGGAACTGTTAAAGTATAAGATGAACAGTCATATGACGGCGAGAGTCGTCCCAACATCCAATGTTTTTGCAAGGAGCCCAGAAACTTGAACCCAGCCTAATATGCCTCTTCTAGAGGACAACCGTATGGGGCACGGGGGCAACGCCGACTACTCCCCGAGCAGCATCACGTCGTCGTCAGCTTGGTCAACTCCGAATCAGGAGAAAACCTCCTTCTTCTCCCACTCACTTTCTGACTCGCGGTCCTTCAACAATGGACTTATAGAAGATGACTGCGCCGCCATTACTACAGTCGAAGACAAAGAAGATCCCAAATTCCTCCGTCATAAGCCATGGCAGCGCTTGGCCCACCGTTTCTACTTTGTTTTCCTTGGGATGCCTGCTGTCTTGGGACTTTGGCTGACTCTAATCAATGCCAAGAACCTGGCCAATCCACGAACCCGGGGATCATTGAGTCTCTACAGGCTGGTGGTAGCATATCTGATGATTGCTGTCGATTGTTTGACTTTAAGTAAGTTACGGCACGCCCCAAGGACTTTCTTGAGATGGTGACTGTACTGATATCTCCATAGTCGAATGCCTCGTGCATGCCGTGGTCATGGCCGCCAACCAAGTGGGAAGTGAGCGGCCAAGACTTCGCCTCTTGGGAGACAACGTGCCGTCTATCGATGTGATCATCACAGTCTGCGGTGAGCAGTTGGATATTATCAAAGACACTGTACGCGCCGCACTCAACGTCGACTATCCCAAGAACCGCTTCCGTGTCATCGTTTCGGACGACGGTAGAAACGGCAAGCTGGAGACCTGGGTCACGCAGCTAACATTAGACGCCACCCCAAACCTTTACTACACGGCCCGCATAAAGCCCAGCGGCCCTCCGGATTACAAGGCAGGCAACATCAACCACGCAGTCAGGTTCGCGGAGAGACTGCCTGGGGGATCAGCCGAGATGGTGGCGGGTCTGGATGCCGACATGATACCGCTACGCCGATGGTTGCGTGCAACAACAGCTCATCTCGTGCGGGATCCAAAGCTCGGACTCGCCTGCCCTACTCAAGTATGTCTAAAAGTGCCTTCTATTTCTAACATTAGTAGGCTCAGCTAATAATACCTCAAAGCTCTTCTACAACACTCCAACCCCCGACTCTTTATCCCAGTCCAGCAAAATCAACTGGCTCTTTCATGATGTAATTCGCGACTTCATGGGGGTCGGGTGGAATCTTGGCTCTGGCTGGGTTGTGCGACGCGAAGCGGTTGACGACATTGGTGGATTTCCCACTGGTTGTCTCGTCGAGGATATTTGCAGCTCCATGATTATGATGTCTGAGGGCTGGAAGACGGCCTATATTCCTGAGGGTCTGCAGTACGGGCTCGTGCCCGAGTCGTACGTTGGCCATGTGAAGCAATTTACGCGCTGGGTAGGCCTCCGGTTCTTTTCCAACCCCACTCCGTAAAGCAAGGGACAACAACTGACGAAAACCCGCGCAACAGTTCATCGGTGGCTGCCAAATGTTCACCCGGTTTCGCGGCTACGTGTCAACCTCGTATACAAAGAAAATGACGCTCACTGCACGACTCATCGGCTTCGTCAACGGCACAGGCGTCCATATCAAGTCTCAGCTCGCAACCGTAAACTTGATTCTGACCCCTCTTGCTTTCTTGACAGGAACCCATTTCGTCTACTACCACGACCTGGACCAAATGCGTCTCATGCTTCGCCTCAGCTGTGGCATGATCCTCGCCAGATTCCTGCACGACCTGTTTGTGTCTCTCATCGTTGGATACAGAATTGCTGTGATGGATACCGCCCTGTTTAGGTGGATGGCTCCATGTCAGTTCTGCCCCCTTTCACTATCATCAGCCTCTTGAAGTACTTCATCTGACTGCTATCCCAAAGACTTTTCAGTTGCATGGGCGCGGTCTTTCTTGTTGCCCACCTGGCTTGGGGGCAAGGTCTCCGGTTTCACTGCCACGGGAAGTATTGCCAACAGTCTGCACGAACGCGACCCATCTCGTCGAGCCCCCGTCATGCAACGCATTCGCCACATCGCGGTAGACAGTGGAGCATGGGTCCACGTGCTGATCATCATAACCTTTGGCGTCGGTGCTGCCTATCGAACATACAAGGGCATATATTCAGCTGGCGTAGACTCGCATGAAGCTAGCCGGGATGCCCACACCATCTGGGTTAGGCTGCTGGAAACTGTCTTATGGCCTTCCAACTCGTGGATGCTAAGCTTCTTTGCGGCCTTTATCCCCATTCGATATGCTCTCTGGCCGCCCGCGGTCCTCGAAAGAAACCGCTTGATGGGGAAGAAGGACGAGAATGGAGTCCGCTATCCAAAGCTTTCTGAGGTGAACGCTTCGGAGCCCAGGTACCCTTCCAATTGGGAATTCGGTATGTCCAACACTACACGCTATTTGTGGTGTTTACAGCTGCCATGTTTGTCGGGAGTTGGTGGATGTAATTTCTTTTTGACTAGTACGAAACCTGTGCTGTCCCGCAAACAGCATCATGCCGGAAGGAGCAGACTTGGGTAAGTAACTTGGCAGCAGAAACGAGATGCTGAAGATACAGTGGGTGTGTTGGAGCTAGGTAGATATGCAGCTATTTCAGAACACATGAGGTAATAACTAATTATGATGCGGTTATTTCCCATATGTTTAAAAGAAACGTTAAATTAGCAAAAGATTCTCAGAGTAGGGAAGTAATGAAAAGCGAGAGTGAGATATTGTAAAAATAATAAGGTGTTATTATTAGAAGGGGGAAGGATCACGCCAAAAAGAACATACATACAGCACTGGGGATTCGCTGGTCGTCACCGACCCAACTACTAGTTGAGCAATTAGTGGCTTATCTATCGGACGGGATCCCGAGTTTTCCACTATCTATGGCCGTATGTGGTAGAGCGCATGTCAAATACTGTTCATATTCGTGCGCAGAGTTTGTACCCCTGACAAGCCTCACCAAACCTCAACGAAGATCCACAATTGAGGTGAAGCATTAATAAAGGACCAAAAGCGAAATCCCATAGATACCGACCGAACAAGTATTTTTAATCTGAGCTTGATTTCCCATGGCATTGATCTGGCAACCGAACGGCATTATGTTTGCCAGGGTCGAAACCTGGCCGTGATGAAAAAAATCCAATCATAGCCTAGCTGGATCATAATGGATTTTCCGAGCCTGGGCGAGCTGTGATATTCACGCAAAGTAGCCATGTTTGGTTCAGCTTATGAATCGACTCCATTTCAAATTGTCGATCACTCTAGGCACCATTGTTCTCGATACACCACGGCGAATTGGTTGCTTAGGTTGGCAGAGTACAAAAAAAAACTCTTGAAAGAGGAAAACATCAAGCACACGGTATGGGGCTCGGCCGACTTTGCCCACAGATGCTTCCACCGTCCACGGAGTTTCGGTGGAGAATATGCTTCTAGGACTGGTATATAGTCTAAGTGCCTGACTATCCCATTGCTTTTCAGTTAGAGTGACACAGAGACATCCTCTCATTTTTAAGCATCTACAGCTCAGCACAATCTACAGTTGAAATTATACAACTCATTCGAATCCCGTGCAAGCGACACTGAAAGGTTAAGTTACTTCTTATCAATTGGTCTACTGGATCAACAACGCAGGGTATGGCGTTGGGAAACAAACATTTTTGGACACAATGTACAACATCATTCTCTCTCCATACAACTCATTCATTACCTACTTCAACTCATTCCCAACAGCCATCGCCAGCATGCGTATCAATATCATCGCTTCAGCTGTTCTAGCACTGGCTGCCACGGCCACAGTTACGCTGCCGACAAGACAAGAGACCGGCGACGCTCTCACCGCCCGTCAGGAAATTCACGATCCTGATAAGTGAAGTGCGACGTTCCACACTAAAGCGCCCAATTTGGATGATGGAGATAATTTCAAGAAGCGTGACTAGATTAACTGGGACAACGTCGACTGGAGCAAGGTGTCATACAAGAAGGCTCGCCACACTCCTCTCCCCGCTGAAAATTTGGGGTTTTCAAGGGTAGGCATAAGAAACGTCGCAAGGAGGTACAGAAGAGGGACTTCTTCAAGGGTGTCAACGACGCCAGCAGTGGTAGTGGTCTCTTGGACTGGGTGTAAGAGATAGGCGGAAGGGATTAGGGATGGAAAATGTTATGGGAATATAACCTGTCATTATTGAATCACCTCATTTGATTACTACCTAGTATGTAGATGGAACTTTAGAGTCCTATGCAAAATGAGAAATTTTTAAAAAAAAAGAATGAAAAAAAGAATGAAAAAAAAGAATGAAAAAAGTCCTGCTATTGGGGTTATAATTATCATTCACTCGCACCCAGGGCACTGATCGTCGCCGTCTGTTAGCTGGGGGGGAAAATGAAGAATTATGCTACATGTTGCTGCCGGAGTTAAGCTCGGATATGGTGACCTCGTCTTTATAGCCTTCAAAGGTTGTCGTCGACCTTTGGCGGAGTAAACAGCCGGAACTCGTGCTTGTTATTAGTGTCCATTTTGTATCAAGGTTTGATGAGGTGTTTCATATCTAACTCATTGCAGGAGAATAAAGTGTTAGAATCGTAGATTGCAGAAAAAAGGCAAATACAGCGGGACCAAAAAAAAAAAAAAGAAGACCCTCTCCATTTTTAATCATGACGAAAAGAAAAGGGGAAAGAGCAACTAGGTGTACTAACATCAACTTCATAGAATGCAACACTGAGAAAAGCCCGCATTACATAATCGTCCAAAACCCCAACCCTGTCAATTAGCTTGCCTGTGCAATGACGTTGACAGTTAGCGCCAAACCACCAACCCACAAGTTTACAACCACAGATGTCCAGACCACAACAACCAAAGAAAGAAAGACGAAGACCCATGATTAACAGACGAGACGACCACCTGAAAGCTCCAGGGTCATTGGTCGCCAAAAGTTCATAACCCGTCGCAGCGCAGCCGCGGGCGTACAACACGGTATCCGCAAGGTTCACGCGATTCTCTGTGCGCTCAGATGAGCGCTTCGATCGTTCGCTCGTGCAACCCTGCAGCACGTGTTCTAGTCCACACAGCAAGAAAGGCGCGCTGTCCAGCTACGGGACACAAACGCTTTTTTAGCCTATCGGCCTCTCGCTACCGCGTCAAAAATCCCACAAGCCCCTACAAAGATTCCAGGATCAATGGCTTGGGCAAGGAGATATCAGATGAATATGCGTTTCTTAGGGATACCTATGGTGCGTTCTTTGCTCGCTGTGTAAATATAATCACTTGCTAACAAATGCCACAGCGGCCCCCAAGCACCCAATCGTGCTAGCCCATGGCTTGCTAGGCTTCGTCGAGCTGAAGCTCGGCTGCTCATACATGCCCTCATTTCACTATTGGCGAGGCATCAAAGAGGCCCTCAGTGCCCGGAATATTGAAGTCATTACCGCCTCGGTGGCCCCAAGCGGATCAATAGAGCAGCGTGCCGCCAAATTGGCTGAAGACATTGAGGCCCAGGCCAAGGGCAGGTCCGTCAACATCGTAGCCCACTCAATGGGCGGTCTCGATGCCCGCTTCATGGTCTCACAATTAGCCCCCAAGGGCGTAGACGTCAAGTCTCTGGTGACCGTGTCAACTCCGCACCACGGCAGTGCCTTTGCCGACTACCTGATCGACGAGATTGGGCCCCACTATCTGCCTCGCTTGTATTCCCTCTGGGAGCGGACTACGGGCTGGGAAACGGGCGCTTTTGCGCAGCTGACGACAAGGTACATGAATGAAGAGTTCAACCCCAAGACCCCAGACGATCCGAGTGTCCGGTATTTTTCGTATGGCGCCATACTCAGGACCAACCCGCCGCTGCTGAGCCCCTTCCGTCTGTCCCACAGGGTGATTGAGGAGATCGAGGGCCCCAATGACGGGCTCGTTAGCGTCAGGAGCAGTCAGTGGGGCACATACAAGGGGACATTGTTGGGAGTCAACCATCTAGACTTGATCAACTGGAACAACAGGCTTCGATCTACGTATCAGAAACTGAGGGGCCATCCTTTGTCGTAAGTTAGCCATGAACAAGTCCCCTGTTCGCCATTTCGATCTGTCTTCTAACCTGTTGTCCCTCTTCGATAGGTTCAACGCAATCGCTTTTTATCTCGATATAGCGGACATGCTTGCCAGCGAGGATCTTTAATTTGACCACACTTATGTCACATAAAATGCAACGAAACAAGGTAGGTACTGCCGGAAAGGCGACAGAGAAACTTATAAAAATATTAATTAACAACCAGTGCTGTAGACTTTGTATAAACACTAAAAATGAAAAGTACGTTCATTCTTCTTTCCATAATCAGCCTGTTCCTGGGAAAGCCCCTCGTTTCCGGAACTTGCCAGCATGATGGAAATGCTGGCCCCAAAGCGGAAGAAGCAGATTACTTCTCCAAATTCACTACCAGCGTGTCCTCGGTGGAAGAATATGACGAATTTGGTTCCTGACCCTTCCCCTTTTCTGTTGCGTCGGATTCGTGGCCGTGGTCGCCCAGGAGGGTCGCATATGGCATAGATACCTAGGTCTCTGCGGAGAGACCTTGTAACACATTCCCAAACGGGTGATGCATGACCTTGAATACCACCCTTCTCCGGCCTCAGACTCAGCCAAATTATACGAACATACATGATGATCAATCTCGTGAGACAGTGGTACCTCGGGGTTAACAACATCATTATTTGAGGAACAAAATAGGACTACCTTCACGTGGTTGGCGGCGGAGTTCTCGCAGTAGTACAGTTATAACTTGCGAGGACGAGTCCGAGTCAACGCCGTGGGTCATTTTTTCCCGAGTCCCCCCGGCGGGCGATGTCTGGGACCGCCCCGGACTTGACTTTTCTTACAATCCTTTAAGACTCCTACAGATGGTATCATGTATTGCAACTGGCGGTCTGATCACAGAGTGCAACTTTCTTTGTGGCTGGAACTGGAGGATAACAAACCTTACTTAGATGCCGCCCAACAAACAGCTTGGGGCCTTGTTCTGGTCAGATCTCCATGAACGGAGACCGCAGAATATAGGCTTTGTGAAGGCCGTAATTTAAGGCCAGATCAGGGTCATATAAATATGGAGCGCAGTGGCAGGAATAGCCTCTCTGAACCTACCGAACTTGCATGCTGCAGGGCAAGCACGTTCATGTCTGCTTACGGCACCGACACGTGGTGGTTTTCAGGTGACGAATGCGTCGGCCGTGGGGACCTTTCCATACCATCGTAAGCTCCATGTGCGGAATAAGGTCGGAAATGCGCAAATGGTTTCTTTTTGCGTAGTAGCATATGTATGTTCCAGACTGAACCAAAATCCTCGAGAGCCAAATTGGACACAGGAAAAATGTCATGGCTTCACAGTGGCCTTGTTCGCCCGCCTGAGTAGTCATACCGTACCCAAATCCAGCCTCGTGATCCCCAAGATGGGAATAGGTGAGAGAAGACCGAGAAGCAGAATGGCACTTGAGAGGGAGGCCCGGCAAGTACCATAACCCGAAAAAAGGCTGCCCACTGTCGGACTAGCCACCTATTGATTTGGTATCATATTTTGCTGCTGGTTAAACATGACGATCGGATCTCGAATCCCCAAAACCCAGAAATAGTGCCGACTGTACCTCGGGTGGGATGGAGCCCTTACCGGGCGGGGAACCTGCATGCAGGATGCATGGTTGAGAACTCCCAGTGAGGTATGGAATCTTCTTTTTGAACAATCGGTGAGACTTCTGGGTGGCTTGTTATTTGGCCTGATGCTTTCCTTGGGCCTACTGCGGTTATGGCAATATCGTTTGATAATCTGGGATTAGATGTAGCACCACATACGCGTATTCCAGTCTCCGTTGGCATCCACCGCATCTCCAGCCCTGGAGCTTACACAGGCAGCAGCTTTGAGCTTTGCTGCAAGGAGCCAACCGAAGGGCATCTTGAAACGCCCAGAATTGGGTTTATGATGGAACACAGCCCAGCAGCTGCTCCTGCGACACGTTGTAGTCATCCTTGAACAGCCGCCAAGGTTTCTCGACACGCGCGCCTGACATAAATGTCGAGCTCGGTAGGTAATTTAATTTGCGTTACGACACAGGGGCGGAATCGTCGAAGACATAGGCTTCGCCGACGACATCCAGGGGGACACTCATAACGGAGAAGGGAAGAAAAATGACCCTTCTTGCCTCGTTCGCTGTCCAGTTGTGGTAATGCGCCAGCAGTGGTTGTTAGCGAGTGGACGCCAAGTGTCGCGGAATAGCGACTTTGGAGGTGTGGAGTTCATGGGTGGAGTGGAGCTGCAGCATGCAGCTTCTGACTGGACAGCAGCTGACGATCTTCAGCCCGTTCAGGCA
This sequence comes from Lasiosphaeriaceae sp. G1095, assembly GCA_027569635.1. Classification (NCBI taxonomy): domain Eukaryota; kingdom Fungi; phylum Ascomycota; class Sordariomycetes; order Sordariales; family Lasiosphaeriaceae; species Lasiosphaeriaceae sp. G1095. The sequence goes on from JAPDFK010000143.1 coordinate 53,449, forward strand.
TAGACTGAGTTTCCCCGGAATTCCTTTCGAACCCTTGCAGAACCACCCTATTTCTTTGTTTTAGCTTAATAGGATTCGGGAATACAACGAATGCAACTTGCACCAACCATGACGGATTCCAACAATGGAACCTCTTGCCATTCACCGCGGCAGTTAGAGCACGAGATGCAGATGTTCATTTTGCCCGTGTCTCCTTCCTCATATGATATTGGACTGGCTGCCGGCATCCGCCCCTGCCTCCTACTCACTGAGGTGATCAACCGACACCTCTATTCAACGCCTCATACCGAATAAAAAGGAAGATGGGTGTCCCCGAGATGGCTTGCCTCCTTTCTCCGAGCCCCGAGGATGGCCGCCCTCGAGACCTGTGGTCCCACCAGACTTGATCACTCTCCAGCATTTTCCCCTCGTAGCTTTCGGGTTGTATTGTGCCAACAACATCGGGCAAAGTCCAGTTGGGAATTACGGAATTAACCCGGGGCCCAATAAGACAACTTGGGTTCGGCCAACCAACCACTCGTGGTAGCTGCTAATGAGGCAGGCAGCAGAATAAACTTTTGGTGTTTGGCCATCTTCCAATCGCATTCTTGCTTCCCAGCTTTCTTAGGATCCCGAAAACCCGGTTGGGCTGTGCCTTGACGCACGTTTATGCATTCGGCGGGGCTTAACTTGGACGCGCGCGAGCAAGGCGACGATGCTTCGCCGCCAATTTTGCTCCCTTTCGTTCTTGTTCGACTCGGAACTGGGGCCGAATTAGAGAGGCCGAATATGCTGGTTGACAGTTGAGGTTACCGCCTACCGTATAATACCTAAGGCACAACCGTGGTCGGACAGGTTGTATTGAACAATTGTAATGTACATAGGTACACTCTTCGATCACACCCCCTAACATCCCCAGTGTTTTGTCAAGACTTGGTTCCGGAGTTATTCGCCGATCTTGCTGCCCACCTTACTGGTCACGCCCCACGGAGTTTTTCTCAGATGCAACGATCCCTAAGTCGACGAGGAAGAGGAGATGGCGCTGGACGGCAGCCCTTGCTCTTCATTCCTAAGATACCGCTATGCTTTTTTTGCTGCCTGTCCATCTTGGCATTGCAGAGGCATGCAACCCAAACATTTCCAGCGTTTGGTCTCAATCACCATATGGCCCCAGCATGGACTGTTCAGGAAAACCATGGCTAGGTCCATGTGCCCCTTGAGCATCTTGAACCTTGGTTCGGCCCGCACCGCTTTAGAGTCCGGCTTACCGGCAGGACCCACGTTCACCTGCTCCCATCAACCTGCTGGTTCACACAACCTTGGCTCATGAGGAGCTTTGCTCCTATTGTGGCGGGCGAAATTTTCTTCGCGCGCGTCGTGCTGCTATTAAATGATCCTTCGTCCCATCTTCTTGCGCTCGTGCTGTTCCAGGTTCCCACCACCAGTCCGCGTCCGCTTCCGGCCACAGCAGCAAGCATACCCAAGACTACCCCGAGTTCCATTAGAAGGTTTCTTGCCTACAACGCACTTTCCTACTCTCCTCCTCTATGTTCATCTCGGCCAGTACCAAGTCAAGGTACAAACGCGGAGAGAGTGTTCCCACCATCCCTACAGACTCTTGTGAACGATTCAGGCTCAACTTGATCAACACCGTCCAATTTCCACGCGCTCCAGCAGTTGACTCCTTCTCCCTTCTTCATCCCACCGAAGTATTCAGCTGGAAAGACATGAGGCTCATCACCATGGCAGCTATAGGCTTGGCCGCCCTGGGCCGCTCGCTTATTGACGCTGCTTCGTCATTCATTCCCGCAAAGCCTCCAGCAGTACCTCTCGCGGTGAGATCCCCCTATGTAAATGCATGGCTGCAGGGTGAATCCGGATGTGTTCTTCCTGGTTCATGGCCACGGCACTGGACGTAAGTAGTCACTCGCTCTGACTGAATGAAATGCCTCGACTGACTTCCTACAGGGGACAAATCCTAGGCTGGCAAGGCCTGGTGGCTGTTGATGGAGTTGTTTACAACTGGATGGGAGGAGCCTCTGGCCCACCACCTGTCGACCAACTGTCTTTGGAGTACACCTCAACCACGAGCATATTTACTTTCAACGTCGGCGGCAAAGTCAACCTGACTGTTACCTTTCTGTCGCCTGTGTACTCGGATGACTTCTCAAGGCAGTCTCAGCAATTTTCGTACATCTCTGTGAAAGCAAAGTCATCGAATGGCGTATCACATAACGTCCAGGTTTATATGGATGTCTCCGGAGGTGAGGTTTTTCCACACTCCTTACCCAGTTACCCGTAAACCTGCTGTTCCTAACAAGACTGTTAGAGTGGGCCAGTGGCGACTTATCTCAGGTCATTCATTGGGATTCCGGGACGGCTGGTGATATCACCTATCACCAGTTCTTCCGCGCAAACCAGCAGCAGTTTTCGGAGGAAGGAGAGATCGCAAGCTGGGGAAACTGGTACCTATCAACTCGCTCAGGCAACGGTGTAAGTTTCATCCCATCATTTACTATTGGACTCCTTTTTGCCCCCTTGTTCCTCTTTTCGTATATTACATGTGTCTGTGTATATATATACCATTGCCAGCCTTTTTTTTTCGATGGCCTTTTAGAGTGAGAAGATATTACAGCCTAGGTGTCTTCGTTGGAAGAATGTTCCATAGGCATACAATATCTCCTTTATATGCCTACAAATGTTTCCATTGGGCGTGGTAAAGATATATATCTGCCGTCGAACGACGAAGAGACCGTGAAACGAATCATTGTCCTGGAGACAGGTCACTAATCCAGAGGTGCTGCTAGTTGGCCTGGCAAATTGGCCAAGATACCGCAGTGAGGGGCCAATTCGAATCGAATAGGACACTTGCCAACACTAAAGACACCAACTTCCGGCCAGTAAGCTCCAGCTGGTGAGTTCTCTGCTTGATTAAATTTGCCCATGGGCTCAAGCTGATTTTGTAGGCCAGTTTTTGCCTTTTCCCACGACTTAGGAAATGTACAGAGCGCTGATATTGAGCGACTGTTTACCCTTGGTATAATCCAGGATGAGGTCATCGACTTTGCAGGTCACAGCGGGACTTTGGAGCCAGTGCCTAGCCTCTGGTCATCCTATTACAGTGACGATATTTCGGCTGTCGTTGCTTTCTTTGACGACTACCCGCACGCAACCGTCGTGTCCTCTGCCCTTGACTACCGGATCCAAATCGACTCCGAGGATGCCGCTGGCCAGGACTACGCCACCATCACAACACTTGCGGTTCGACAAACATTTGGTGCTCTTCAGTTTGTTGGCACTTCGTCCAAACCCTACATCTTCCTAAAAGAAATAAGCTCCAATAGCGATATCCAGACTGTCGATGTCATCTTCCCCGCATGGCCGATCTTTATATACCTCAATTCGACCATGGGGAGGTTCCTGCTTGACCCGCTGTTCGAGAATCAGGAGAGCGGAGCATATCCCAACGCCTATGCGGAACATGATCTTGGTAGCTTTCCGGTGGCTAAAGGCTACCCAGCTGGTAATGACGAGGCCATGCCGCTTGAGGAATGCGGCAACATGATCATCATGGCGTTGTCCTATGCCCAGAGTACGGGCGACACCAACTATCTTGCTGCTCACTACCCCAAGCTATGCCAATGGGCCGAGTTCCTAATCAACGACTCTCTTATTCCGTCAAATCAGCTTAGCACCGATGATTTTGCTGGAACATTGGCGTACGTACTCCGTTCTATCTGCTTGTCCATGCGATTGATTTGTGGTCTTAAACCAACTAACCCACCCTGTAGAAACCAGACAAACTTGGCTATCAAAGGCATCATTGGTCTGAAGGCTATGTCTCGAATCGCCGATCTAACGGGAAACAAAGACAAATTTGGAACAGTGGCCGACATGTACTTGGACAACTGGCAGATTTATGCCATCAACAGAAATGCCAACCCTCTGCACACAACTCTGAGCTATGGTGACAATAACAGCCACGGTAGCTATCCATCCCCATTGTTTAGTGTCGTGAAGGCAAGCGATGATGCTAACGTGCGGCAGGCCTACTTTACAACATCTACGCTGATAAGCTCCTCGGCCTCAATTTTATCCCCAAATCCATCTATGATATGCAGAGCAAATTCTACCCAACAGTCGCGCTGGAGTATGCTGTGCCATTGGACACTCGCCACACGTGGACCAAGTCGGACTGGGAGATGTTCGCCGCCGCCGTCGCCAGCACCGAAACTCGGGACATGTTCATCTCAAAGCTAGCCAAGTGGGTCAGGGCCACGACCTCGAACAGAGCCATGACGGATCTCTTTGACGCGGCGACCGGGGGTTATCCGACTAATGGCCCGACCTTTGTAGCTCGGCCGGTAATGGGCGGCACGTTTGCGCTGCTTGCTTTGCCGAAATAACAAGGTACATGGGGATCTCACTGACTTTGACAAGTTTAGGTGTTTTGTTGCATTGCTTCGGAGTTTGGAGGAGGATCGTATGAAGCGAGCGAACGAAACCACCAGGTGGGAGTCGTTTGTATCTCGATATCTTTTCTGCATACTGCTTTTTTGGTCAAATGTGGATGACCGCCGAGTTAAAGGAAGGTCGGTACCTATATGATAGGGTAAACACGTATCTGCAGGATGTATCTCTACTGCCCTACTAAATTAAATATCATACTAACCGAACTGCTTTCCAGGCTGGCATCTGGAGTGATCTCGACGCTGTTTTTTTCCCTCCGAAAAAGAGGTCATGAAGAGGAGGTCTGTCTCCCTTTCGCAGGTGAATGATGTGGAGGTGGGTAGCACCAGCTGCTACCCACTCGAGTGTTATGCGTCCATACCCCTGCACTTGATCGCCCAGTGACCAAGAGGCTGTTAATTACCGGTTATGTAGTGTCTGTAACCAGTATCCATTCAACTCAAGTACCACAGTAACAAACAAACAGGGATGCTGCCTGACAACCGCATGAATTCTGTGGCCTGGCAAATCCTCGATGGTACCGTCAACATTGGCTGGCTGGTGTTGATTAAGAGGGGGGAAATCGAAGAGCATCAAGTAAAAGGATCGTGTTGCTTTGCAAAAACAATTTACACACCCCCTAGCAAATCAAATTAGTGGACATCGCAACAGCAATTCTTCCGGACGAGTGAACTTTGTCCAAAGGGTTTGGGCTCTCACACGTTATTTAGGGGCGAAAGGCTTGGCGTTAGCGGGTGACTGTTCGTCTTGCTGCCACCATACTGGACGGGCAGTATTTTGCAGCGCCTCCCCGCCTGCACCATCCCACTTGCCGCCTCCCGACTTCACCCCTCCTCCAACACAGGAAGCGAAACGAAGACGACAATCCATCAATCTACTCGACGCTCCAAACCCGAAAAGCAACAATAAGACTCAAGGCCTTCTTCAAAAGGCCGAACTTTCCACCAGGTCTTCTTTTTACCAGCGGAAACGGCACTCGGCGAAACCAAGATCAAGCCCAACAGCTGCACGAGACAACCCCCCCGCCCCAAAGTGTCGCAAACATGAACCCCCACCAGGCCAAGAAAGTCGACGTCAAGGTGAGCCGGGCCTCTAGTTTATTATCCCTTTGATAATGGGTGGGCTAGCATGTATGCGCCCATAGCACCACGTTTGATTCTTTTTGGTCTTTTGGACTGGACGACGCCCGCCCTTGTGCCCCGTCATTCTTTCAATCTGTAAGGAATCACATGGCTAATGTTCTGTTTGTCGTAGTCCCTCACACCCGAGGAGCAACGGCTCTTCCGGCTGTACGGCAAGCTGCCTAGCCGCAGCGACCACTTCGCCAAGCACCTGAAGGAGCGCAAGTACTTTGACAGCGGCGACTATGCGATGAGCAAGGCAGGCAAGGGCGACAGCGTCGATACTGGATCCGTCGGCAGCCAGCACCCCGTGCCCGAGGACATCCCCCACCTTTCGAGCCCCGTCAACGGCGCCAACGGCATTACCGGCATGCTCCACCCTCAGCATCACAGCAACCTACAGGCCGGCAGCCCGGTCAAGGAGAGCAGCTTCCTCAACCAAGAGACCAGCGCCGAGGAGCTGGACGGAGCCCAAGCTGCGCCCAGCGCCGCTACGACCCCTGCCGGTGCGGCAGTCCGATCTCCCACAACTGCCGACGGCCAGAGGGGCTCTGATGGCCAGGCACGCCCAACTGCGTCTTGAAAGATTGTTTTGTTTCAATGCAAATTCGAACGGTTCTGCGGCTTGTTCGTTCTTACGTTGCCAGATTTTTGCCAGATTTGCCAGCAGAGGCGCCTGATTTGATCACTCACGAGACCACGAATCATTCTCTCTTGCGGCGTTGGGTTGATACTCTTATCTCCATGAAACACGACAAAGGGTCTGCCTGGCTGGCTGGGACGTTTTTTCTGCTCCCCTTTGTATTACCTGACCTCCCCCTAGTCGTGGGACTATGGGATTTTTCATCTGGCTTCATCAAGCCGGCGCCTATCTTTTTGTCTGCTCCTCATGGTGTTTCCCCCCTAGCCTCCCCTTCCCTCCCCTTCCTCTATATTGTCGGCCCGGAAGATTGAGCACCTAGGTTGTGGGGCAGGTGGTTGCTCGGTGCTTCGCAAAGGGGATAGGGGTACGAGAATGGGAACAAGAACAAGAAATGGACTGACACTTGGGATTTCTCTCACCTGTTTTCCATTGTTTAAGTCCCTGTGTTGATAGGGAAAATGACAAACGAATACTCTGCATATGGCAAAGTAAAACATCACGTATATCTGGCTATTATGTAAGTAGATGGTTTAAGATGGCAACCCGTTGATGAGATGGCTTTTTTTTCTGCAGGTCGATGTGTTTTGAAAACGACGACGGTTGCAATTGTCTTCATGCCAACTTCTCCAAGAATGCCTTTTGCAATCACCAAAGCGGTTTATTTATCCATGATTCCTCAGGGGTTTATTTTAGGTACCGACCACGAAAATTTAAATGTACGAGCCGTCATCATCTACTCGAGGGCCTTCTTTGCCATAGCTAGCGCGCCATCGAAAGTCTTGTTACCCCCGATAAAGCCCGAGTTATGCACAAAAACACAGCCGTTGATGCCAGACAGCTCGTCCAGTTCCTCGTCCCTAAACCCTCTCCACGCCTCAGGCAGGGGTTTCCGGCTCTGAAACGAGTCTTTCGAGCTGGGGACACACTGTATTCTCCACTTGGCATCTGGGCTTGGCTTCTCGGGGTACAAAACATAGAGCACCTTGCCAACCTCTTTGGCCTGCTCCTCCAGCGTGTACAGGTGATCCTTCCACGGCGCCGACTGTCCAGCCAGCACCATGATACGGCCCTCAGCGTCGAATTCGGGCCTCGAGGTAAACGCTCCAACCACGATCTCGCGCGCCGGCAGCCACGCCTGTGTGTAGTAGTCCAAGTCGCGATCAAACTCCTCTCCGATGCGGGTACTGGCCAGCTCGAACCGCTTGTCCTCGGCCGCCTGGGCCTCGACGGGGTCGCTGGGGGTCGGGTCGTTCCAGTTGGGGTTCAGGCGGCCGACCATGGCGCCGAGGGTGAAGCCTCCGTCCGAGAAGCGCTTTTCGATGCCTCCCGCGGCGGCCAGGGCGGCCGGGTCGTAGGCGTTGATGCCGTTGTCGTGGGCGTCGAGGGCCTCGATGAAGCTCTCGTAGATCTTGCGCCAGATCAGGTCGACCTGGTCGCTGTCTTGGGGCACGGCGAGGCGGCGCGCCACGATTTCGCGGCCAAAGTGGAGGTACACCAGCCCCGCGCTGCTCAACTTGGTCGGGCGGTCGGGGAAGGTGGTGTTGAAGGAGTTTTGGTGGTGGTCGTAGCGGTTCCGGGCGGGCTCGTACTCGCCGCCCACGTCGACGACTGTGTGGCACTCCTCGAGCAGCTTGGGGATCCGCGTGCGCACCAGCCGCGCGCCGGTGTATGTTGGGATGTGCTGGCGCAGCATGTGGACGGCCAGCGCCTCGTCGGCGTGGAAGTGCCCGTTGTGGGTGCCGATGGCGACATCCGTCATGAACCGTTTGGCGGCGTTTTCGGTCATCTTGGCGATAAACGAGCGGAACATGCACAAAGGGTTATGTGCGGTGAATGTGTTTTGGAGGTTTCGAGAGAAGCGAGGGGTTCTTTCTCTCTTTCTTTCGAGATGGAGACAGCAGAAAATGTAAGTGGATGTGGGACTTTGAATTACTCGTTTGTGTCTGGGGTAGGCACCTCAGTGCTTCCACGCTAGCTTGTGCCTAACTTGATGAGGAAGGAAATGTGCTTTTCAATTGTAAGAATTCTATAGCACCCCATTGGCTGAGTTCCTTGACTGGTCTTTTAAGGACCCGTTGTCAAGCTCTTCACAGGAGGCGTGATTCTTAACTTTTTAGGGCCTCAAGCTTCAAGGAATGTATTCGCAATGCTCGGCGTGGTTCATCCCAATAAAAGGTTACCTGATACAATCGGATTATTGGACGAGAGTTGTTGGTGTGCGGAAAATCAAATCCCCTCAATACTTACCAACCTTCAGCACACGCCAATTCAGTCTTGGCATTTGGGCACTGTGCACCTTGACACTGTGTCTCCTCTTCAAACAGTGCTAGGTAGGGACCGCAGGTGCTGGGGACCTGGGCCGATCTGCGCGACAGGTCCAACAACGAGGTGAATTGCTCCTGTTCACATCCATCGATCGAAACTTTTGTTCAAATCACACGAACCCCTTCAACGCCATCTGAACGTAGGTGCACTACATGACCCCCGATTAAGTGAATCAATTTTCCAGTTCTTGTTCCAATCCTCCACACAGCATCGACACGCCAAAATGGATCTCGACGCGCGCCGACGAGCCGATATCGAAATCAAAGATGAGGACAACTCTGGCGACACAAGAATGGCAGATGACAAGCCCCACTATCGCTCATGGAAGAAGAAGTATCGCAAGATGCGTGTTGTCTTTGATCAAAAGATGCACGATGGTGAGGAGCTGTACAGACTAGAGCAAAAGGCCCTGGCCACCGCTCGGAGGCTCGCCGTCCAGAAGGAGTATGATTATCCCCTGTCCTTTTGTCCTCACTTTGTATTGCTTCTTCTCCCCCGTATCGCAATTCAACTTAGCCAACTAACCTCCCTGGCTCTCAGCCGGCTGCTTGATCTCCTCCTGGACGTGAACAACTCGGCTCAGATCCCCCCCGAGAAGCGCTTCGACTTGAGTCTAGACCCGCCATCAGACCACGAGGCTCTGTACCTCGACATTGACCGGCCATCTACTCCCCCTTCCTCAGCAGCACAGCCGCTCAAGTTGTATAAGCACCTTCTGCGAGAAGTCCCACACTCCAAGTTCGCTTCCGCCGCAGAACGATTCCCTGACCTTCTGGCCGACCTCGAAGCCGGCGCCGATTCCCCCGCCAACTTTTCACCGGGGCAAACGCATCCGCCTTCCTTCCTCTCCGCCGACGATATCGACAACTACATCTGGGAGATCGACACACGCTTGGCCGGCAATCATTACAATGTAACGGGCGTGCTGCCGCCTCCCCTCCCGAGCCTGGCGCCTGCCGCCCATTCCAACGAGGCCAATGCCGCTGTGAACGGCGCAACGAGCGGCGCCAAAGACTTTGCCCTGCGGAACCCGACGTCAGTGTACAACTGGCTGCGCAAGAATGCGCCCAAGACGTTCCTGCAAGACGCCGAGACACATCCAAACGCAGATAAGGAGAACGGCGATGAGCCCCACGTGCCCTCAGCACGGCGAGCCAAGGGCGACCGCGGCAATGGCAGGGGAGGCGCGGGGCCCACGCGCAACAAGAGAGGGGGTGCTGCCCATCACGGCGGCAACGTCCGGGACAAGAGCGTGGCCGTGGTGGAACCTGTAGAGTCTCACGACGACGATACCGGACACGACGGCGCGGTGACACCGAGCGCAGCGGGCGCTGCCGGCCTCGGTGGTGGCAAGGGGAAGCGGAAACGGGTTGTGGACGATGACCCGGGCTACCGGCCAAAGGGCGGCGCAAGTCGATCCACCAAGAAGAAGCGAAAGAGCGAGGGCGATAGCACTCCGACCGCTACAGTGTCTAAGAGGCCACGGAAGAGTACTGGCCTCGATGATTGAGGGGGGAAACATTCACTTGTCCGGATGGGGTTGGCTGTTGGCTGTTGGCCGTGGGCCATGGGCCTTCAGAATATTTTTTTTCCCTTCTCGATTTGAGGCGTTTTACCCTACCTATACAGGCTTCGATGGCGGTTCGGGGATTCACTAGGGGTTGGCTTGGGGGATGTATGTGTACGATTAATCAATCGTTTGGGAGGGGAATAGAGAAGAAAAGGAATGCATTCTTTCTGGTCGTATGGAAATATATGTAGACTTCGGCAGCTTGGTTGGCATGGGATCAAGGTAAACATGGGCATATAGCACAGTCAAGCAAGCGGCGGAACGACATCATCTTTCTCTTAAGACACTTTCTTCTGATTTCGTCATGGGGAAGGCTCTCTATTTGTTATAATTATCTCACAAGTGTCCAATATGTTCATGATGTTTTCCAGCTGCTCTATGTACTAAGGCCCTTCTCTTCCCCCCACGCCCTTTTCATGGCTCCCGACATGAACGAGAAGGCGGTAGGATAAAAATGACGGACTATTGATAACAAGACAGAAGCAAGATGTAGTATGCGGTATGCGAAATGCTGCCCTAACGCAATGCAAGATTGAGGCCCAGCGAATCGCTCTCCTGCTTGTCTGGACTCGTGGCTCGAAAGCAGCTTCATCCCTTCCCTCCTCCCAGAACCGTAAGGGATGATGGCAGCTGCCAGACACTCGACGCACCCGGGTGGCTTTACGCAACGCCGGCCCGGCATTCAGTTGGGGGCAATCCTTCTCGATGTTGCTGCTCCTTTACAACTTCTCCTTCAGGGTCTGCTTCACCCGTCTCTCGACGGCGTTCAGGTACTCGGTGGTGGTGACATAATCCTCGCGGCCGGTCTTGCCACATGCAAGCGCCAGGTCCTTGGTCATGATGCCGTCAATGTCGACGGTATCAATGCAGGCCTTCTCCAGGCTCTCAGCGAAAGCCACCACGTCGGGTGTGTCATCCAGCTTTCCGCGCTGGATTAGGCCACGGGTCCACGCGAAGATGGACGCAATGGGGTTAGTCGACGTCTCGTTGCCCTTCTGGTGCTCCCGGTAATGCCGGGTGACGGTGCCATGGGCCGCCTCGGACTCAAAGGTCTTGCCGTCGGGGGTGATGAGAACCGACGTCATCAGACCCAGAGATCCGAATCCTTGCGCGACGATGTCGGACTGAACATCACCGTCGTAGTCTGTGCCCACATGGAAGTTATGCCTTGTCAGCTTTCAGGGGACATTACGGGCACTGGCTGAACCGCATTGCAAGGGAAGGTATGAGTTGGAGAAAAAAATGCGTGCAAACTGACTCTTCAGGGCCATGATATAGCCACCGCTGCTCTTGATCATCTGGGCGACCATGTCGTCGATCAGACGGTGCTCATACCAGATCTTCTTGGCCTCGAAGTTGGCCTTGTACTGCGTATCATACAGCTCCTGGAAGATGTCCTTGAAGCGCCCATCATACTTCTTGAGAATTGTGTTCTTGGTGCTCATGTACAGGGGCAGCTCCTTGTCGAGCGCCATCTTGAAGCTCGCGTGGGCAAAGCCCGTGATGCTTTCGTCGGTGTTGTACTGGGTCTGGGCAACGCCGCCGCCGCTCTTGTACTGGTACACCTCAATCTCCTGGGGCTCGCCACCCTCGGGGGTGTACACCATGCTCAGCTTACCGGGGCCGGGTACTACCAAGTCCTTGGCGCGGTACTGGTCGCCAAAGGCATGGCGGCCAATGATGATGGGCTTCTTCCAACCAGGCACCAGACGCGGGATGCGATCAATCACGATAGGCTCGCGGAAAACGGTGCCACCCAGCGCATTGCGGATGGTTCCGTTGGGCGAGAGCCACACTATCGTATCCATGTTAGCATTTTGACCTACTCGTTGCAGCAGCTGATACAGTTTTTAGGCCCATGAGGGCGGCGGCTTTAAGTCCTCGGGCCGAACCAAACTCTACGGTGAGGAGCTTATATGTATAAGGGCACCAACTTCAACTTACTCTGCTTCAGGTTGAACTCCTTGACGCGGGCCTCATCGGGAGTGATGGTGGCGCACTTGACACCAACCGAGTACTTCTTGATGGCCTCGGCGGCATCAATGGTGACTTGGTCGTTGGTCTCGTCACGGTACTCGAGACCCAGGTCGTAGTACTTGAGGTCGACATCAAGGTAAGGATAGATGAACTTGTCCTTGATGTCCTTCCAGATGATGCGGGTCATCTCATCGCCATCGAGCTCGACGACGGGGTTCTTGACCTTGATCTTGCCGGCGGTAGCCATGTTGAGTCGGCGGTTCTGGAAGAGGAGGGCCGGAGAGACTCGGGACACGGGGACAGCAACAGAAGAGAGGGTGGACGAAGCGGCGCGGGAGAAGGCGGTTTGGCGGAGGGAGGCGCGGATGGTGATTGGGCTGATGGGAGACATGGTGGGAGGGAAGGAGAGGAAGAGTTGGAAGAGGCCAAAAGGGAAGAAGAGGAGAGGGAGAACGAGATTCACCGGACCGGGCCGCCGTGGACGTCGGAGCTACAAAATGAGGCCGGCGACGAGAGCCGAGGCAGAAGCCGCGCTGGTGTGATTGGGTGGTAGGCTGTGGAGTGCTAGAATGCTGCGATAATCGCAATGCAAGACCTCGGGCAGCGACGGGAAGGAGAAGATCGGCCAAGAGGCTGAACAAGGGTCTGGTTGCGGCTCTATAGTATACCGCTGTTTAGAAGATGACCACGATTTGGCGGATCGACAGACAGCTGGAGTCGAGGCGCAGGCGACTGACTGGATGACTGGATGACTGGCTGGCTGGCTGGATGGTGAGGCAGAAGAAGCTGTCTTGCTTGCTCTGGCTGCGGGCTTTGTGTGATACAACCTGAAATGACAAAGACTGAAGGCCTGGGCGCTTCAATAATGAGTATTTGCACCTTCTTCAGAGATACCAGGAAGTCAAGGATCTCACAATTGAACCCTGCTGGAACTAGACCTGGGGCTTTGTTTTTTGTTTTTTTTAACCCGGTAGATGTCGACTAGGTACGTGAGTGGGAGCTGAGATGATGGATAAAACTCTTCGTGAATGTGTTGGAAAGTGGGGTACGGGTAAGAGGGGCTACCTTGGCAGGAGGGGCTTCCGGGTGGACTCACAGAGTTGTCAGGGGTTAAACCCCCCCACGACGGTTCAATGGGTTTTGCCGTTGGGGTCTGCCCGCGTTACCTACGGTCCTCTCCTCTTCGGACAGATGGCAGCGAACAAGTGGAACCCGAATGGCATCATTAGCTAGGTACCTGCCTAGGCAAGACAAGGTCCTCCGAGCCAGGCCGAAAGATGGTCGTGACGTTGAAGGCCATCCATTGAGAGCATGTTGTTGTTGTGTGTGAATAAGGTACAAACAGTATGTGACCCTTCTCGGCTTAGCAACTGTAACAAACCCCCTGGGAACTTGGAGGGTCCTTCAACCACATCATACAGGATAAATCCCCCGTTAACCACTCAGTTGATCCTTATCGACTCTTCCATATTTATCTCTCAATTGCCTTGCCACGGCTCCGGGAATCCAAAATTCCACTCGCCTTCTCCCTTTCGTGAAAGAACGTCATGGCCTCCACGATGGCCAACAACAACAAATAGGAAGTCTTTTCACACAAACAACAAATACGCCATATCAGAGACCATATGTTTCTAGACCCGCGCCCCTGTATGCCAATAGCAAGTAAAACGTTGGTACACAGCCTCAGACGCTGATAGGTGGCCCACCTAAGGGCCAATGGGCTGAGAGAATCAATTTGTCCAGGGACATAGTCCTCGCAGACTCAGTAACGTGCAGGACGGGCTTGAAACCCCGTCGTCAATCCCTCATATCTGAAAGCAAAGCGTTCGCCAAAAAAAGGACACCACCTCCACTTTCCACTTGGAGACTGATACCTCCAGCGAATAAGGGAAGCAGTCCCTGATATAAGAGAGCCCATATAAAGTCATCAGACCTGTCTGTCCCAGCCAGGCCGCCGAGGCATCAGGCACTAAAAGTAGAGCCATGTCTCCCCAGCCGAGAGAAAGAAAGAAAAAGAGAGAGAGAGAGGGAGAGAGAGAGAGAGAGAGAGACGAAGGAGCACCAGCTTTGAAGCCCTGATCTCTCCTCCTCAAACCAAAATCATTTGCCCCCCGTTCTGAAATTCTGTCGCTCGAGCTCGCAGTGATTCCCGCACTCGGGGCAGACGAAACCGTCTCTTGCCACGTGGACTCGGACAGTCAGGCAACGATTGCAGCGCCACCAATTGTTGAATACAATACGGCTGTTCCACCACTCGGAGTCACCCCCCTTGCCACCCCGTCGAAGGAGATCTTCCTTGTGAAAGTCTCTCATATGGTCACGGAAGTGGTCTGTGCGGAGGAATGGAACCTCGTGGCGATGACACTTTCGGTAGTCGCAGCGAAACTTCTTTTGTCCGTCTGGCGCGTGTACCATCTTTTGATGGCGATCTAGGTCGGCTGACCGGCCGAATGGTCTCTTTTGGGTGCACCCGCGAAAGAGACACGTAAACCCTTCTTGCTGATTAGGCCTAGCACGGATAATGTCAGTTATAAGTACCTCATCTATAGATGGCCCGAACGTACTGCACGTGAGCCTCAGAATCCACGGTTTCAACACGGTGGGGGAACACATTGTTCTGCGCGGATTGTGCGGCGGTGTCTTCGTAATAGTAGCTGGAGGTAGGTAGGTCTTTGGGAACATCCTGCTCCGCGGAATTGTAGTCGTACTCGTACTGGCCCCCCATAGACGAAAAGTAGTGTTCTGTATCCTGGGTTTCGTAATACGGTGGCGAATATGGGTACTTCGCCTGGTCAAAGTAGTTTGTGTCCAATGATGTTGGGGAGGAAATGGGAAAGCCAGTCTCAGAAGAGTAGTCCCCCGACGAATGGGCCCCAGCAGAGTAGTCTCCCGAGTATGTGCTGGAAACGCTGCTATCAATTGTAAGATTGGTAGCGTTGGAATAACTTCTCTGCATGAGAACAGGGTTTTGCGAAGAATCATCCTGGGATGGGAAGTGATGTTCATAAGGGGGATCCATATGAGCGAAGCCCAACTGGGTCGTGAAGTTGCGGATGTATTGATGTCTGTACCGTGTTGTGTTCCGGCTGTTTTGGACCTTTACAAAGAGATAAGAGAGGGTGCAGGAGTTTGCGATGAGTGATCACAAACTATACGATCTTCTGAGTTTGGCTAATGTGTGAGGACGACAGGAAACTTGGGAATAATCACAAAATGAGGATAAAAAGATAAACTGAACTAAGTAGTTGAATGATAGCTCAGAGAAGGTAAGTAAAAAGACGAAGTGGAGCCTGGTTGCTGTTGGACGACACACAATGCCACGGATAACAGTACGGATAAGACAGAGATATATCTACAAGTCTCGCGGTACGGCTATCACGGGCAACCAAGCAAGTGAAGCGAAACGGCATTTCTCACCGTGGTGAGTGAGGCGGGCAGTGGCCAAGATGGGTGTGCAGAAAAAAAAACTTCACGGCGGCATCCGCATATGCTGCATCCAGAATAGGAGCCCTTTCAAGTGCCTTCGCAGGATGGATAATGTGCGAGAATGGCCCAAACCAAACACAACATTTGTTTGAAAGCTGCACGGACCATGGGGGTAAATGACTGTCAAAGAGGCTCAACTGGTGCTCCTGGTGGACCCCTCGTCTTCCAGAAGTAACTCTCTGTAGCCACACCGATGACCGGCTCGGATGGATAGTTAGGATAGGGGACAGTAACAGAAATACACTATATGCGGGCAAGTGCATGAAAGCCGCGCGATGTGTCGTCAGACTCGTGAGTGTTCTGCAGAGAAGGAAGTGCGGAGAGGGGGACTGCCATTGTCGGCCTTCGGTGTGGCAGCCTCGGGTCGTGCTGTGACGTTTCTGAGGGGGGAATAGAGAGGGCAAGGATTGAACAAGTTATTGGACTGAACCTTCGGCGGTGCAATGGTCCAGATGGAAGAGCACAGCGGTGGTCGACACTTGCCGGCCTGTCTTGTGGAAGTTGCCTTGGCAGGGCTGACCAGAAGGAATATGTGAGTGAAATAGAAAAGGCATATGAAGACCACGGTTGAAAACAAGGCGATCGTTCGTTATGTCGAGTCTGATCAATCAGAGAGAAAGGGCAGGGATGGTGTTCAGAGCCTCGAGAACCGAGCCGGTGAAGAGACTGATGCCGGAGCCGCAGTGGGTGTGGAGGTGGAAGTCGATCAAGCGCCTCCTCCCGGATCCATCCCTTACCTAGTGCGGAGGCGCAGCACCTTCGGTATGGTTGTTTGAGAATCGAGCCCGAAGATGCATAACACCGAGACCAGAGCCGGGGGAAGAAGACTTGGGGACGTATTGGACAACCCACCCTCCCCACGCTCGTCACGATGGGGGGCTCCATTGACATGGAAGATGAAAGGAGCTCTCAGTTCTGTTCCTTATTTTTTTGTGTGCAATCTGTAAGCCTAGCAAATCATTGAAATGGTTGTGAAGTATGCGGGGTGAAGGGGAAGAAGGACAAATGAGACAAAGAAGAAACGAAAGTCTGACACGCTTGTGCTTGGCCATCGATGGTATTGGAAGAAGGCCGTTGCTGCCTAGGGGTCTAAGGGAGGTAAGTGCTGTCGTTGTCGTGCTCGGTGCGGCTGAGCGATGTCAAAGAGTGGGGGTTGAGACGAGTTGAGAGCTCACAGCCACTCGCTTGTCAATATCGGTTTACCTGATAAGGTTAAAATTCCCTTAACAATTTTCGGTGTGCAGAGCTCATGGACAGGAATGCAGCCTCGAATTTGTCCGCTGCCGCCACGGGAAAGGGAAGGTGTGAAGGGAAGGCAAGGTAAAGTCGCAGGCACATTTCCAAATTCCAGCGCCTTCCAGTCGTAAGATGCTCCTGCTTCATGTCCAGTGGGGCGGTCAGCCAATCAACTTTTTTACTGTAGCCCACCCCGCCTGCGGTGTTTAAGTGAGCAAGGTGTGGAAGTGGCCGTTCTTTTCTTTTCCTGGGGGGTTTGGGCCATCAAGCACCAAGCACCAGGCAATTCCCGCATAATTCGAAGGTGAGAAAGCAGGGCTGTCGCGAGGATATCGGCCTGTGACGAACTATCCTCCCTGGTCCACGGATCGAAGTCGAGCCCAATAGGGCTATAGACTCGGAACTTTTCTCATTTAGTCCCGACACAACCTCCAACACTGTTTCAGTTGATTAGCCATGTTCACTTGCATCTGCTAGTTCGACGAGGCAGACTGCTGGGCTCTCTCCCCTGACACATACCTACGGTAAGACGGTCCAGAAGAGCACGGTTGTGTCCCGCCCAATAATGCGTCCTGGTGGAGTTTGACTTTTGTGTCTTGGTGACTGGCTCAATGGAAGTCTGGCGGCTTCAGCCCCACCAGCGAGTTCAAGAGGACATTCCTGCTGCTCCACTAAGCAGTGATGGCTGCCAGTCGCCGAGCCCACTTCAGGCACATCAAGAGCCACCGTGGAGAAGATGCAGGCTGGAGGCTGGAGTCTAGGCTTGCTGACCTCTCGCCCTAAAGCAATTAGCGAAAATTGATAATGACGACATGGATCCGACCTAAAGGTTCATTTTGATTATGGAAACCTTGGCCAGATGGACTTTGCAGGACTGTACATGAAAGCAACCGCACTTTGCTATATACCCCATCTTCCGCCTGGGCTTTGGTGCTCGAACCCGGAGGTCCCACAGGTTTGGGCCGCAATAAAGTTCGCCTCGCCGTGCATAACGACTGCTCAGAAACGAAACTGAAGCTTCGCAGGACTCGCCTTGTAGTTGTCGGCGCAAACTTTAGAAATTGGGTGTAGGGGAGGGCGGCGCAGACATTGGGTACTGGTCATCCATAGACCGGTTAGCATGTTTGGGAAGGCGGGAGGCATGATTCAGAAGCCGTGTACGTATCCATATGGGTGGAAAACATGAGTAAAGAGCAGAATACGCTGTAGAATTGCCTTGTCATTCATCGGGTTAAGCTATCAATGCTGGAGGCCACTCGACGAGAACCGTTTCCTCGCCATTTCCAGGCCTCGGAAAGCAACGAGAGCATCCCCAGGCGGGCTATCTCAACACATATCACAGAACACACACAATCCCAAGTCAGCGGCCCTTAGGCATTCATATGGCTGCTCATACGTCGTCTTCAAGGAACTTGTAGGCAAACTTGAAGTCTGCCTTCCGACGATTCATCCTGGTGCAAGTCAGTAATATGATCTGGTAAACTAATGCAAGATTAGACATACCATGTGCTCTCGTAGTCGAAGAACCTGTAAGTTCCCTGCTCGAACTCTTCCGTGATCGATTTGGGCTCCTCGTGGCGCTGAAACCACGTTTGGTATTGTTTGTGGAACCTCCAGCTCTGGTCTTTCAGCGCCTTTGCAGCCAGATACTGCTGGTACGTCCCTTGCTTGTAGTAGAAGACATAGAACAGCGTGTCCGGGTCGATCCGAGAATATAGTCGTGGATCGTCAAATATCGACAAGGGTTCCTGTGGAAATTGGGTATGCGAGTGATATTTCACATCCGGGTGGTAGCTCCGAGGTACTTCTGCGTCCAATGCATCCGGTTTGTGCTGTTCAGACAATACCTGCAGTCTCTGAGTTGTTGGCGCGCTCAGGGGAGCAGGCCGCTTCTTTGTCACTTCAAATGACTCGACAAGATCTTGCAAGGATGCCGGAAGGTGGTATATGGACTCCTCCTCCTCCTCCTCGATCGGCTTGATCCCGTTGCTGATACCGTTCGTTTGCGCTGCCAAAAGGTTAGTAGCGGGACGAGGGTTTGGCGGAGAAGGGGGGGAGGGAGAACCTTTTGGCGGCAATGGTTCTATAGGCTCCGATGGGGTCGCTTGGGGAGCCTTGCCTCTCGATGTTGAAGCCCTTGCCCCCTCGACCTTGCTGGATAGCCCTGGTGCTGGAGGAACCGTCGTCGGCACACTGGCCGGTGCAGGTACGGGATTTGTCGACCTCTCCTGCACCGCCGGTTGTATTGCTGCCGTGCTGGGGGAGTTCGTCGTGCTCGTCTTTGGTTGTGTCGTCGGTAACGGTGACACTCCGACGCTGGGTGTCGCTGAAGGCGGTGGTGGCAGGGGCGCAATGCCTACATTATTCTTGTCGCTCGCAGCGGCGGCCGCTGCAGCGCTGGCATACTTTAGGCCTTCGCCGGCTGGTCTGGTCGGGACGGACGCCGGCTTCATTACAACAGCGCCCGACGACCCATTGCTGATGGTCGGCAAGGGTGTGTGAACCGTAGCGAGCGTTGGGAGGGGCGATTTGAGTTGTGTTGAGGGACGCCGCCCAGCTGACCCTACCGCCGCGTCCGTCGCCGCACGCTGTTTCCCAGCGGGCACACTTGGAGCCCTGGTTTCCATCTCGATAGTATCGTCATGTATCGATTGGGTATCTTGAGACGATCCCTTGTCACCATCCTGGTTCATTCCGTAGGCATCTTCCTCCTCTTGTAGGTTTAGGTCATCGTACATGGTGTCGTCCTCCATGAAGTCGTCATTCATGCCATCGGAAACATAGTACTTGATGCTCTCCTCCAGATCAGTAACTTGTTCCGTATCCACGCCTCCATTCTCAAGAGATCGCCGAATTAACTCCAGCTTTCCTTGGTGCCACTTGTGTCGGTCGATAATGCGCTCGATCTCCGCCATGCGATCTGCCTTGGCGCTGTGGCCTTTCCCCTTCTTCATCGTCGCTTGTATTGCTTCTCCTTCGGCCTCGAGGGCCTCGATCTGTTGTTCAAGCTCGTCAACTGTGTTACTCAGGAATTCGGTCGCCTCCATCTTGGCCTGCTCCTTAGGATCCAGCTTAGCGGCAGCGGACAACCCTTCCTTCGAGTACGCCTTGGTCTTCATGGCTTTCTCTACAGCCTTGAATTTCTCCATTTGCTACACACATAATGGTAAGCGCAAAATGTCCAGATTCATCGATGCCAACTTCTGCGGGCAGCAGGGATACTAACCGTCTCTATCAGCCGCCTGTGCTCCATGAGCGGACCCTTGTCCTTGATGTCGTTACTAGCGGCCCATGTCTTGATCTGGTCTCGCAGCCTCTGCAGCTTCTTTATCTCGCGCTTTAACTGGTCTTCCAGTTTGTCCTTCTGTGCGGGGTTGTTGGATTGCTCGATCTTTTCGTAGATGCCCTCGAATTCAGCGACCCCTTCGGCCACCTTCTTGAAGCACTTGTCGACCTCTTGGGCCAGTTTGCGCGCCGCCATTGTATCGGTGATCTCCCGCCACTGTGGGGGAGAGAGGAAATCCCAAAAGAGGGTGCCGGAGAGGTGCTCGACGGTGACGCGACCGGTGCTGGGAGAAAAATGGGGGATGGAATTGAGCGGGTGATCGAGCGCTGAGAGCTTCAAAGTTAGTGGCCAAGCATGCGAGGAATGGACCAAGCCAGGTATGGCAACGACAAGCGTAATTACCTAATGAGCGGTCGCCACAGAATTGACGTGCGGGCGTTGCTTGCCTTCGTTGCGATTATGAGGGGTGATGGATGACGGTTAACGGTTGTTGAAGGGCTGCGTTGAGGATCGGGCTGTTTGCTGAAGCAGAGAGTTGCCAAGCCAAATTAGAGAAGGTCCAGCTCGAGCGCGGCTGGCCGCTGTCCGCCGCGCGTGATGCTAGCGAGGTATGTAGGTTCTAGCACCTCCGCCGACACAATGACCCCACGTGATCGTTAATTTCCAGGCCGCCCAGTTAGATTCCTGTAATTTTCCAGCTGTCAAAGAGCCTCAAGTACCTCGGATAACGAATATGCCTCGTTTTCGGTGATTTTGGAGAGCGGAGTTTTGGCGTGGTTGTCACCACTGTGATGTTGTATCTCCCTCCGTCATACCTGTGCTGCTAACAGACCTTACTGCGGAGAACTTCTTGAGGCGCTCCCGTCGTACATATGTGCTTCAGACGAATAGCGCGGCGTCTGGAAGCAGGGATTAGGGGGCACGGCCCACACTTTCTGTATGCGATCGATCTTTGCTGTCAGGCCGCCGTCTCCATAGTCCACTTCTCAAGGAGACAACCCGTGAACCTAATGTAAAGGGCAAGAGGGTCTTGACCAACCCCAGGTAGTGTTTTCAATTTACAAGTTTTGCTGACTGTGTAAAGCACCAGTCCAGATTCGACTTTGTGATTGCTCTTAACTGTGCCCGCAACTCCAGTCTGTATTTGCACTAGCACAGATCGATCGCCCTTCTAGTCTGTTAGACCTATAGTTATTCTTGCACTTCAAAGATGAAGGGTGCGTACCCGAACCCCAAGGTTTTGTGTTGGCGGGATCTAACCGATCAAGAATTACAGCTATTCTTCAGCGAGTACTCTCCGCCTCGGTAACAGTAGAGCAGGAGCTGGTGTCGGCCATTGGCAAAGGCGTCCTGGTCTTTGCAGCCATGGCCCCCGGGGATACTGAGAAGGACGCAGAGTCTCTGGCAGCAAAAGTGGTAAAAATGAAGATGTGGGACGACGAATCAGGGGGGCGGGTATGACAGCCCATTGCTCTTTGCATCTATGTGCGCCCTAGCTGCCTAGCTAAACCGACTCAGTGGAAAAAGAATGTACAGGACATCGACGGCGAGATCCTGTGCGGTGAATACAATGGCAATCAGAATCTTACATGACGATGGTAGAGTCTAACACGTCTGCAGTATCTCAATTCACACTTCTCGCCTCCACGAAAAAGGGAAGCAAGCCCGACTTTCACGGTGCTCTAGGTGGGGAAGAGGCGAAGACATTGTATGAGCTCTTTCACCGCAAGGTTCAGGAAGGCTATGCTGCGGAAAAGGTCAAGGACGGCGTCTTCCAGGCCATGATGCAGGTTGCTTTGGTCAACGACGGACCGGTTGGATGCCCCCTCTCCCACCTTGGTTCGAGGCCATCCATTTTACTAACGTCCACAAGGTCACGCTGGAGATATCGACGACACCAAAGTACCAGAAACAAGACAAGGTGGTAAAGTCGGCGGAAACCTCAGGAGAGTCCTCAACAAGCTGACCACGTCGAGGGGCATGGAGAGGCTACTAACCCATGAGCCTGCTTTAAATATCAAGTTCCAGGGCAGCAAACTAAACAATCAACATCGTCTCAAGATTAACTTGGCTGTCCACCTTTTAAGAGGCGTTAGGTTAGATCAATTAACTGGGAAGTGGGAACTCCTCTACTCTATTAACTCAAGCGAGTTGCTTATAATTCTCCTTCGCGCATTCTCCAGGACGTGGGAAACAGACGAGGCCGGCAGCTGGGTAGTATTAAATTACTTAGGCACTACAGTGAGTTGTATCGTTGTGTACGAAGACATGCACATACCTGGAACGACAAGGCGGCTGTGTTCTGCGCTGATATGGGTGGGTCGAGTAGGCATGTAAAGAGTAGAATACGAGTAAAAAAGAGGGCTCCGAACTCCAAACTCCCTAAAAACGGAAGGTCCACTCCATTCCAAGCAGAACGTCGCAGTGCCCCACCTTTCTCGAAGGTTCGCGAAACAAACACCCCGCCTCAAAAAAAGGCCAACACGCTCATGCTCACAACTTGCCCTGGCCATAACCATCACAATCACTTTCGTCAGCCACCAATTGCCCTTCCTCGCCAATCATCAGAAACTTACGATACCGGAAAGAAGTCCAGCTGACCCAGTAAGTCGAGTGGGCGGACAAAGTGCCAGAGATCCACATCGGAGCTGAGCTTGGTCCCTTAGCTCCAGTCCTATTACACCACTCGACCTCTCCCGACACTATTCGCCCACAGAGGCCTCCAAAGTCCGCATCATGCTGACAACTCCCTAGCGGCAGCAACGTTCTAGATTCTCCTCGTCTTCGTGCTTTCATACTGGTGAAGATCTCCCCAACATGCCCGACTCTGAGGAAGGCAAGAAGGCTCGGAGCCGTGTCTTTTTTGACGTCACCATCGGCGGCAAACCCACCGGACGCATCACCTTCGAGCTGTTTAACGATTTCGTTCCCAAGACTGCCGAGAACTTTCGTGCACTATGCACGGGTGAGGAGGGCGTGGGTAAGACGGGCAAGCCGCTACACTTCAAGGGATCTGGGTTCCACAGGGTCATCAAGCAGTTCATGATCCAAGGCGGCGACTTTACCGCTGGCAACGGCACCGGTGGCGAGTCCATCTACGGGGCCAAGTTCGAAGACGAGAACTTCGACCTGAAGCACGACCGTCCTTTCTTGTTGTCCATGGCAAATGCTGGTCCTGGTACATAGCCCTCTACTCCAGTGGTGCCTCTTTTCTATAGTCCTAGGGAACCTGACGGCAGGCATTTTTGATCGAGAGTATGCTAACTCGCTTTGTTTGTACGTTATAGGAACCAACGGCTCTCAGTTCTTCATCACGACCGTCCCGACCCCCCATCTGGATGACAAGCACGTCGTGTTTGGCGAAGTTCTCAGTGGCAAATCGGTTGTACGTCAGATTGAGAATCTAGCGACCCAGGCCGACAAGCCGACACGGGACGTTGTTATCGTCAACTGCGGTGAGCTGTCGGCATCGGATGCCATTGCCGCCGAGTCCAAGGCTCCCGATGCCCTGGGCGATGAGTACGAAGATTTTCCAGAAGACGAGGCAACCGATGGCCAGCCACTGTCGGCAGCCAAGGTCCTCAAGATTGCAAGCGACTGCAAAGACTTTGGAAACAAGGCCTTCAAGAACGGGGACATTAGTGTGGCGCTTGACAAGTACCAGAAAGGCCTGCGGTATTTGAATGAGGACCCAGAGCTGGATAAAGAGACGTCAGATACCAAGGAGAAGTTTGACGCTCTACGCATTTCACTCAACAGCAATGCTGCGCTCATGAACCTGAAGCTGGGAGCATGGGATGAGTGCGTGCACGCAGCCGAAAACGCCCTTGCCGTCGCAAGCATTTCGGATAAGGACAAAGCCAAGGCGCTGTATCGTAGAGGGTATTCCCAAGTACGCTTGAAGGATGAGGACTCTGCTCTCAAGAGTCTTGAGGAAGCCAAAAAGCTCGCACCTGAGGATACTGCCATTGCCACTGAACTTGCGGCGGTCAAAAAGGCAGCCGCGACGAGAATCGCCAAAGAGAAGGCCGCGTACAAAAAGTTTTTCAATTAAGCGGTGGACTTTTCAGCATATTTTATGCGTGCGTGGTCGGTCGGTCACTCTCAACCACAGAGGCTTGGAAAATTTGAGAAGGTCAGGGCTTCCTTATCTCAAAACCAGCATGGCCCTATAAATGCTTTCTCCGAGGAGAATATGGCAGAACAACATGCAAGATTTCATAACCAAATAAGCTCCCGCTGTCTAAAGTGTGTTTTTCTAGCCATGTAGTTCATGTTCGATGGAGCAGAGAAGATAAATATGTTGTGTATATTTTGAAGGCCCACCCATATAGCTCGTGTGGCGGCTAACAACAAAGCCGCTTCTCCTCTCTTGCCCGCCACCCTACTCCTTGCCAGCGTACAGACAGGACAGAAAACTAACAACACCCCTGACTCCCTGTCGAGCAGAATCATGCCCGCCAAGCTAATGTTGCTGATTGTGTCTTTCCCCATGCCACGGCTCCGAGCCGTTTCCTTTGTTCCGATCTTTGTGCTTCTCCTTCTCAAAGGCTTTGTCTCTTTCCTGGTCTCGGGCGCGATCACGCTCCCTAACCGCGGCGGCATCCGGCGAGACGGTCCGCGTCTTGCGGATGAAGCCGCTGAGGAACTTTCGCGGATGTATTCCATTGCGCAAACCACGCACCGTCCCGCCGTTATTGCTAGGAAGTTCGCCGCCCTTGGAAATGTGCCGCAACGAGCTAGACTCACGGCCATGTCGAGCCTCCCTGCCTCCGAGGCCGGGCTCGTCCATTTCACTGCCAGACGATCCAGGCGGTCGGCCTTCGTTGTCCATCCAGACTGCCGAACTATTGCCATACGATGATGTCGACATGTTCAGCATGTTCAAACGGTCCATGGCGTCCGATAAGCTCTGGTTATCTTCTGCTGACTGGCTTGCACCGTCGGCAGCTCGAAGGCTTTCGATTCGGGAGTAGCAGTCCATGGTGCGTTGATGTAGCCCGATGCATTGGTTGTGGAATTCGAGCAGATCACCTTCATAGGCTTGAGGCTTGCTAGCAGGATGCGCATCCATCCATAACTTGACAAGCGCGGCAAAGTTCCGAGCATGGTCGATAAGGTAGGGTAACGAAGGAAATCCCTCACGCGCAATTGGCGACAGGCGACCGAGGATGGTGATAGGTGTGGAGTAGGAGGCGGGGAGAGTAACATTTGTCCGCTCGGCTGGGATGGCGCAGACGTCATCAAGGAAATCCTTAACCGGCTGTCGATGTGAAGTGAGAAACCGGTTCATGGGCTCCATCCACGTCTCCTTCTTTCCAATCGTGGAGAGGTTGGCGAGTGCCTGTAAACCCTTGGCGATGAGAGTCAAGGTACGCTGTGCGCGCGGGCGAGGATGGTCGCGGAGCAGTCCAAAGAGCTTCGGGTTCAGGATGGCAGGGCAGATGAACCGGAGGAAGAGAAAGCCCGAGACCGACGTATAGGCCACGGTGCGGAGGAAGTCACCGTAGCGATCCTCGGCGACGGCGCGAATGTACTTGAGGACGTGTCTCAGCTCAGGCGGCAGATTAGAGGCGGATGATGCAATGCACTCCCATACCTCAGTCGTTAGCAAGATGAGCTGGGACCAGTGCTGCTGAATGTCCTCGCCAGGTTGCAGCTTGCCGGGGTCCACCTCGCAGTTGGGATTCATTTCACTGATCTCCATGATCTTGTCTGCCAGGGTTTGTTGCAGATATTCCCTCCCTTGGCGGCGCAACTGGAACTCCAAAGCCTGGGTCAACAATGAATTGCCCCTGAAGAGAAGGTTTGCCTCTCCTTGGAGAGATTTGCCCATGTCACGTACGATCTGCTCTCGATCGCTGGTTGAATCGATCGAGTCGTTGGACTTGAGCCGCTCGGTAAAGCGCGGCTTCTTCATCGCGGCCTGGTTCCCGATGCCGTCGATCTCATCCTCGACCATGTTCATCAGCCATTCTGTAGCACTGCCAGAAACCTGGAAGATGTTGAGGAAGATCTCAGCGACCCTGCGGAGGCTCCCAGGCAGTACCTCAGTTATCTGAGCGGTCAAGCCGAAGCTGAACCGGTGTAACAACTCTGACAGAGGCTGGTAGTTCTTGGAGAGGAGGACGACGAGCTCTTCATGGTGGATTTTGACCAACATTGAGCCGATTGACTGCTGCCTGTCGTCGTAGACCTGCAGCCACTGCTCGTGGTCTTTGCCGCGGTCCATTTGATGCAGAGGTATATCCACAGAACCACACAATACCTCGGTGAGGCTGCCTGCTCTGAGTAGCCCCAGCGTTGCTTGGAGTTGGTGGCTGAAGCTTTCATGGTTGCCGTCGACCCTCTTAAGAAGCACTGAAAGGTAGGGCAAGGAGGAGGGCAAGTCCATGAATTCGCAGTCCTCTCGCCAGAATGGGTTCTTCGTGTCCATCTTGGTTGTCGTTCTAGCGCGAACCTCGCCGTCGAGAATAACTTCAGCCAAGTAATTGCCGGCGACGAGGTCATGCTCAAAACCTCTGCCATGGCGGTCTGCCGAGCCTCCATCAGGAATTAATGTTCGGCCCCGGATTTTGGCCTCGGTAACCCTGACTGATATTGTCTTTTCCACCCTGAAAACCTCTCCGGTTGGTTCCGCATCGAGATCAGTCACCTCGAACACTTGACCCCCATTTTCCGGGTTAAAGCGGTAGATATCCGGAATCGTAAAAGCTCTCAGCAGTACAAACCAGACTTCAAAGAGCACCCTTGATTCTAATGAGATGTATACTGGTCTAAATATTGACAGCTGGGTCGACGTGGACGAATATATTGGGAATATTGCTATGCAGAAGTCCTCATCCAGGACCGACCTGTCAAGTTGTTGGATGGCTGATCTTGCCAATTGCGACAGCTCGATGACGGACAGAACGGAGACGTCATTCTCAGTCATCAGCTTGAACTCACCATTGTCCTGGAGAATGCAAGATACCTTTCTCCAGCATGTCTGCGAGGACCGCAGATCGCGGGTTGAAGGACGTTTGACAATGGCTCGAGGAGAAGTAGCAAACCCCTTATCCCACAGACTGACTTTGCCAATCTTGATGATGGCAGCTTCTCTGAGACCCGAGGAGGAGGGCCGCCGTTTTATTTCGACCCGTGCTGGCGCAGGGACTCCGCTGACTGAGCGCGAATTGAGAGGCTTAGGCCCAGGGGGTCGCAGCTGCTGCCAACAGAGCAAAGCGGCCAGCCACAAATCCAACTCTTCCGCAACTATTGGTCGCAAGAAAAGCGCGAGATTGAGATGAGGACTGACTATTTCAAGGCACTGTCGATCCTTGTCTGGCCTCCCCATCGGGACGACTCGACACGCCCGCAGGTCGGAAACAAGTGCGGTATGGAAGGGACCGTTCTCGCCCGAGTCAAACATTAGACTTCCCTTCTCTTCTTCGATATAGCCAATGCCAGCATACCAAGGCCCGCTCGTGTCCCTTTGATATTCTACCTGGCCACGCATCCTCCCGCATAAGTTCTTCATCAACAACAACACTCTGTTGGCGTCGCTCGTGGGGATGGGTAGAGGTAAAGAGTCGACAGAAGGAGGGGCGGATGATAGAGGCGAGGTTGGGCGTGAGGAGGGTCGTTTCGTCAACCGGCTCCTCGCGCTGGTCGATTTCTTGTCCTTACTTACAGGCACCGAGGCGGACAATGGTATATCTGGGGATCTGTATGACTCGAAGGGAGGTTGGAGCGACGGGTTCCTTAGGTCTTCGGCGATAGGTAAAGAGCCAGACGAAAAGGAGCCCATTCGATGGCGCATCTCGAGGCTAGGGGCTAGCTGTTGCCGAAAGGCACTATCCATAGTATGGGTCCTCGGCCGGAAAGATGGCGGGCGAGGTGGAGGGCTCGACGAGGGGCTGTCAAAGGATCTGGCGAATGATTCGTTGAACACGACACCTTGGCGTCGGACCGGTAGACCCCCTTGGTGGGCGGCCCCAACACCTGGTATTGATCGCGGCGAGCTCTGTGGCGAAGTAGGACCAAAATTGCGAGGCATCGGTAGGACGCCGGCCTCGGGCGGTTCGGGTGTGACCGCCCTCACGGTAGTTTGTAGGCCGGCCATGGGTCGAAAAGCGGTCCGGTTAATGCTCAGCACGCTCTCCATGCCATGCGCCAATGGGACCTCAGCGACGGACGCAAGCGCCGAGGTTTGCGCTGGCCGCTCGGGGAGGGGAGGGCTTATATTGTAGGAAGCCGCCCCAAGCGGATATGTCCTCCCTTCCATCCTGACGGTGGGGGGAAATGCTTAATCTGAGGACAGAGCTCAAGAAACTCAAGGGACGGAGCAAAAACGAGGAGGCGGACTCGAACAGAATAAGCCTCCAACCCGGCGCACATAGACGGTACTGGCCAGAGCTGTGTTCCTTCCAGTCCTACGCACTCGTGGGCAGATCCCAAATATTCCGGAGACCCCCCGAAGTTGATAATATTTTTCTTCGCTTTACGAACCAATGTCCCTTGCAGTGGTCCGGACTCGGAAACGCGCTGGCCGAAGTTTCACCATAGCAGAAGCAAAAGATAGGTGTCGGCAACCAGGCTCGAGGACGACAGGAGGGGATGGGTTTGATCAACGTTGGTGGTGGCGGATGAAGAAGAAGGCGGCGGTGTAGGTATGTGCGTAGGAGTAGCAGCAGCAGCTCGTTCGATGGACAACAGGACTCGCGATTCGAGCTCGGTCTGGCTTGGGTCGGCAACCAAGCGGGCGTGGCTCGGCAGATGTTACCGAACGTCCTCGTAGATTCGACAGGACAAGGCGGCGTTAGATCTGGGCATCATAGAGCTCGGCGAGCCTGGGCAGATGCTCGCAAGCCAACAGCGGTGCCCTGGAAGGGTGGGAGAGTCTTGAGAAGTGCTGAGAAATGCGCGAGAGCGACAGAGTCGTGGTTTGTCGCAATTAGGAACAGGAAAGGCGCGCGGGGATGAGAATGCCACTGGAGAAGACGGACAGGGTTGTTGTTGAGTTAGAGTAGGTACTCTAGTTGCTAACGGCTTTCAGGAAGCGAGTCCATGGGCAGGGATGT
Source organism: Lasiosphaeriaceae sp. G1095 (assembly GCA_027569635.1). Lineage (NCBI taxonomy): Eukaryota > Fungi > Ascomycota > Sordariomycetes > Sordariales > Lasiosphaeriaceae > Lasiosphaeriaceae sp. G1095. The sequence goes on from JAPDFK010000143.1 coordinate 82,604, forward strand.
CGTTGGATACAGTCTGCCAGTCCAGCGCGGACCAAGAGAACCGGTCCCACCTTCAAAAAAGTTTGGGGTGTGGGGGGGTTCACCTTGCGACAGCTTATGCGCCCTGCTTTAAATACTTAGCGGTGGGCAGCAGCCAGATGCCCTGGTACAATCCCGAGTGAAGGTGTAAGCATGTCTGAGATCTCAGCATAAATGGAACAGATATTGGAAAACAAGAATTCGCACGAAATATATTTGTATTTTTGTGCGTTTTTGTGTTTTTCACCCCAAGCCATCTGGGAGCTGTCGGCTTTCATGTCCCCATTTCAGGCAACGCACGGGCGAGTTCTAGTTAATACCTAATCCTTCATCACTGGGACCCTCGATGCTCAAGACAAAACAGGGCTGCAAATCGTTTTCACAGCACGTATGAATACCAATAATAGCTCTCCTATTTTTTCCAGTATGTTCTCATTGACAAGAGCAATACCCAACCAACATATCTATCGCCAAGCGCGTCAATGTGATTCCCAGCCCCAAGCCTGTTCTAAACAGGTCTTTGAGTGTTTGTCCTGAAGCTGTTGGTCGTCTCAGAACCCCTCCCCCATCATGATCGTCCGTCCGCCCCCATACCAGAGAGTTCCACAGCGGGCATCAAGACCTCTCTCCTGTCCAACGATCCACTCCCCCGTAAATTCACCACCACTCACGTCCCAGACTTCGTTCTCGAGCCATTTGTTGGCGTCCTCGATGGCCTTGATCCAATGTGCTCGCAGCTCGGGGGTTTCGTGGTCTTTGTGGTCAAGATATCGACCAATTGTAATGTGCGCACTGGGGACCACGTATCGTGACTCAATGCCCACACCCGTGCCCTGTGTCAGCTCGAATACATCGCGCCGGAGGTGGTGGTAGGTATAGCAATCGCTCCCGGCCGTGCTCCCATCCACCATCTCGGGATGGGCGATTTCAGCGGGATGTCGCGGCACGGGCGGGAGAGACAATACCTTCTCTCCGGCCGATGGTAGAAACGACAGGGCAATGGCCGACAGGTCGAAGGAGAGCATCGGCTTCACCAGTCGTGCCCGGCGCGTGTAGGGGAGGCTTGTCACGGTGGGAATTGCAGGCCGCAGAGCCGACACCAACCTCGCAATCTCTTCGGCTGTTCGCGAATGGGTGACCTCGAGGGTAGTCAAGTGCATGCGGTGCAGTGGCATGAGCCATAGGTCAGTGGAGCTGGTTAGCTGTTGCTGGGACTCAGTATTCGAAGCGAGCAGGTTTTTTTCCAACACTTACTTGGAGCAGCTCTCTTCAGAAGCGTCTGCAGGCGGCCAGCGAGCATGAGTATGTGCTCCGGCGGTCTGGCCCAGAAAACAAGGCAGTTTCGGGGGTCCCGAAACCCCGGCTCCATATCGGGGTTTTCCAGCCGCAGTAGGAAAGGGTCAATGATCAGCTCTTTAAACTCGGGCAATAGAAACTTGTCTCTTTGCTGCTTATTCCTAGCAGTGCGGTGGGCGGCATATAGAGACTGGATCTCAACCTAGCGAGTCGTGGTAAGCTTCATTATCTTCCAGTGTTGAATGTCTCTGGTGCATATCCTCAGTCGTGATGTGTTCGCCAGCACGGCAAACATACGAAATATTTATCTTAGTTTTCGACCTCCTTCCCTCTTTTGTACCTTCCCACACCTTTCTCGTTCCCGCAGGTCAGGGTACTTACTGGGCGGTCGTGGCAAGCCTCAATGAGGGCGTCGTAAGGGTTATCTCCCGGTTTAATATCAATGCCAGAGAGATCCTGAAACTGATTTCCGTTGCTCGCGAGCCCCAAAGTTGGCTTCATCTTGCTGGGTACTTGGCGACAGCCGAGGGCGGCTCATAAGGCGGTCCAACTTGACACTTCCTTCGCTTCTCAACAACGTTCAACAAAACGCTCGATTTACGTTCTATCACGAGACCTGGGAGCAGAAACGTAGAAAATGTGTGTTTATGGGGTGAATATGTGGGAAGAAAAGAGGTGATTTTTGTCCCGATCTTGAAGAGGTAAATAAGGTAGCATGAAGACGCCAAGCTAATTAAGGCAAGTGTCAGCCCTTTCCAATATAGGGAGGGTTAGGGTCTATTTGTAACGTTGAACATGTAGAACAAATTGACCAGCTACGAACATCAGGAAGCTATTGCCTCGGAACTCATGAGCGGCCAGTTTGAAGCCTAAATTGGGGGTATCTAAAAGCACATTGCCCCCAAGCATACGGGGCAAACAACCATGTAATTCGTATGTAGAGGTAACTATATGCAAAGCAACAGAAGGAAACGATGACTGCCAAAAGAAAAACCGGGTTAATCAGAAAATGTGCGGCATGGCCAGCACTGTGATATCGCGGCCAATCGGTGGTGCCAGACACGCCTTTAAATCCGACTGGATGCTACAGCTTGGCCGGTCTTGATGCTGTGGGCAGCAGCCTCGCGGCGGTTTTCCCCCCAGCAGCTGCATCCAAAACTATTTCTTGGCAGTCTTCTATTCCTACCCCGTTTGCGAACTGGACGACGAGGAAATCGACGGCGGAGCCAGCAGGGCCGAGAGCCACCATGGGGGCGTGCCACGTCCCAGCGCCGTACGTCACGGCCTGTTTTGCGTTGGCGATGAAGGCGCGCAGGCGACTAAGATCTGGCAGACCCCGGCCGGGCAGTTGGCGTCCACTCGCCGAGTCGGCCAGCCCGGGAGCGGGAACTGGCAGGACCTGGTCGGCAGCGGAAGGTGGAAGGCTCGGCGCGACAATGACTAGGTACTGCTTGGCCGGGTCGGCAGTGAGGGGGATAAATGTCTGCGAGGTGAAAGGGTGACGCTCGAGCACCGACACGGGAAAGGTGACTGGTGGGTCCGAGGATCGGATGTGAGCGCGCCCAGCACACACGAACATGTTCACGACAGCGACGCCAAGACGGCCGCTCGGAGCCTGGTCGTAGAAGTTTGCCATGCGCGTTGGGTGCTGGTACTTTATGGCAGAGCCTTGGTTCGCGACTAGGCCGTCCAGTGGAAGAGGTGCATGTTGGGCGAGACGATTGGTAGTGGACGGGTGAAGATCCGGTCGCGGATTCTCGACGACATCGCCAAAGTGCACAAATGCCTCGCGGTCGAGGGGCGCGGCATCAACCACAATATCCGCGCCGTTGCGCCGTATGGTCAGGGGGTTCGCCATGGGTGAAAGTGTCTTGGCGAGTGTTTAAATATATATATACATATATATATATATAGAATATAAATTGCGCTGCCGAGGTAAGAAGAGTTTGTATTGCATACATCAACCACCCGCAGGCGTGGGAGTCGAAGGATCCCTTCCCCAACCTAGAAAAGAGACGTAATTTAAAACGACCAAACCAGCTGCCAGGTGCCTGCCACCGTCAACCCTAACCCTGTCTCGGTCTCAACATCATAAGTGCCACAGGAGAATTAGAGCAACAAACAAAAGCCGTCGAATTGTAGCCCATAACGTCATCGTACACACAGATGGTGCTTAAAGGTGCTACCTACGGGACTCGCTACTACCTATCTTACCAGGTACGTAAGGTAGCTTCCTAGCTGCGACACAAACGTGGAACAGAAGCGAGACTGAGAACCGGGAACCTGGAGATTCATCCGAGCATCTTACTGGTCGCTGCAATTAAACAAACGACGACCTCGCCTCTGGTAACCAGAGCAGAGTCGCTGCCGTTGTTCGTCCAAGAGCTATGCGGGTGACTAGGCATCATGTCCTGACTCGGGTCAAGTTCCATGGCTAGATAATGGGGGGCCAGTAAGGTAGGTACGGTACCTCCAGGTTGGTAATTATTGGTCATTTTTGAAGACGTAGCAAGTTCATGCTTTGTATCCGTGTTCGTGCGTGCTTGGATATTTTTAGAAGTCAAGCTGCGGAAAGAGCGATGCAGGAGGCGGGTGGTAAAGTCGACGAGCCAAGACTTCCAGTATATGACAACCCCGCCAACACCCCTCTCCATCAACGACTGGGTCTTCTTTTCGCCCCAAGTCTACCGCATCCACCTTGCCCGTTTGTTTTTATTCCGCTATACAATGTAGCTGTAATATTTTCTCTTATATGATGGACCCCCTCGGCATTTCCAGAATCTCTTTATAGGATGGTGACAAGATAAGTTCAAAAAAGAGATCGGCTGTCATACTCTCTCATTAGGTCATCATCTGCGTGCCATAGCTTAGGCTGTTGGGGCAGATATAGCGGTGTTTATATGTATCTCCCCATTATCGACAGGTACTGGCGGGAAATCCTCTTTTCTTCGGACTTGGCGCTGCCCCCACTGGCAAGCACTTCAAGTCGGGACGGCTGGTGAAGAGCCTGTCAGTCTTATCGTCGCCGAGACCCAACTCTTGGTAACCTTCGGAGACGAGTGGCCTCGTCTGATGTTGAACAGGCAAAATCCGCCGCATGTGCACCTCGCTCCAGGAGCCGGGAAGAGAGATTGATGTCCAGTGGTCTTGCCTACCGCAACGCCCGCCACCAGCATCATCTCCAATATCATCATATACACCATCTTGCTGGTTCTCGATACCCTGGTCGAGCATATGGATTCGTTAAATGGGCCATATTATGTCAGAACAGGCGTCCACAATCTTCTTATCCCACCTCGTCGGTGACAACAATCCTTGCCTTGCCCAGGAAACTCCCCTTGAGCTCGTGGGCCGGAGCTCGACTTGGTGGACCGACCCAGACCTGTGGTGAGACCCACTCGGCCGCCCCTCCCAGCACCAGCCACGATTGCTCTTAATATCTACATGCAGTGTCTCGACGAATCGGGTTATATAGTTCCTCGCCAACTCTATCTTCTTGCCCCTTGCACACTGGACCGTCCCGGACACAATCTCGACCCATCCCACCTGCGGGCGGACTAAATTCGTCCTTTGCCCCCACCAACACATCCGATATCAGGCCAAGAAAACTATTGGCGAGTTGCCCTAGGGTAAACCATTGCTGTCTCCCGCCGCCATACTTTGCCCCTGCGCTTTCGAGAAAGCGGGCTTTTGGTTGCTGGAACCGAGCATCTACAGGCTGAATGAGTTCTAATATACGAGTATGGCTTGCAATCTGCTTTTTACTCTTCCCAGATCACCGCCAGGTATTCGGGCACCTCCACGCGCCGCTACCGTTGTGACCTTGTCGATATGTTATCGACCCCTTCGCAGAGCCTTTGTTCAGCGCGCGGGTTAATATTGGCCAATATGTTTCCTGTGCGATTGGACCCCCTTTTCCCCGGACTCTGGAAATTCCTACTGTGAAGTATGTTTTGGCACCAATACATAATGGCCACGACATCCCCCTCTCCATTCTGACATTGTCAACGACACATCGATAAGCTTAACAGTTCCTAAATCCGCGCCGAAAACCACAATGGAAGGAGCGGGTTTCCGATATCTTTGGGCGCTCCTGGCATTCTTTGCCCTGCGTGTCCAGGCTGCCGAGGCTGCTTGTACGAGTTACGGAGTGGACTACTCCAATGGCGGCGCTTACAATATTGACGGAACTTCGAACCAGTACTTCAGTTTCATCACGGTTTTCCAAGGTAGTTTCCCTGGTCTTGCACGCCCCTTTTGTCGCACCTAAGGCGACGACAAGATACAATGCTCATAAAAGTCTTCCAGGATGCAACCAGGAGACCATCAGCCCCGTCCTTGTCGGGCCAGACGGTAACGAATACGCCTGTTCCGCTATCCGAACGCAGCCTGCGGGCTCTCAGGTGACGTCAACTTGGTAAGGGACCATCCCCAATGCAAGACGCTCGAAAATCGTTACTCACCTGTCACATAGCGGCATACCATTTTCAGCAATGAGGTCGGGAACTTGGAGAATTATTGTTTCTGGAGACCAGATCGCGACCCAGCGCACCGTCACCTTGACTGTTGGCGCGCCGCAAACGCAGTGGATCACGGTATGGAAGTCATCCTAACCTTGTCGAAGTAGTCAACTGATGTTTGCCTTCAGGCTACCCCAACGGTTGTTATCGGCTATACCATCACGGCAAGGCCAACAAGTATTTCATCCCCGTTCCTCTTACCACAGCAGTCCCCAGAGCTGACATAGAGCTAGCTGTCGTAAGCACCCTATCACAGACGCAATCGCTCATCCTGGTCCCGCAAACTATAACGGCAAATTGCAACGGGGGGACGAGAACAGTTACAGTCTATCCTCAGGGGCCGACAGTGACTGTCCGCTCCACGGTGGTCAGAACGGCTACCGACGGCCAGGTGACAAGCTTTTATACCACTACAGTTTTATCGACGGCCTACTGTCACCTCCCAACTGGCCTTGGTAAGAGTAACCCACACACCCGCCCAGCCCAACCGGTTGGCCGAGGCACATTCAGTTCTAACTCTCTGGTCTTAGGTAAACGAGAAGTGGCTGCTACCGCTGCCGTTGCTGCCGTAACTTCAACATATACACAAACCACATATACGGTTACCAGTACGCTTGTGACAACAATCCCCGCGAGAACAACCACTGAGCTTGGTAAGCACACCTGTATTTAACGCGGAGGAGGCCAAGAAACTAACAAATATACACAGTTCTGAAGACGGTCACGGCCACAATGTACGTCAGGAAAAATCGCCATCGCTAAATCACTCCCCTTGAAACTTTACTAATCTATACGGTTTCGCAGAACGCCCGCGCCGTCAACCGTCTGCGCCAGCGGAAACAACCCCGGAACGACAGTCACCGTCAGCAAGGGAACCCCTGTGACGGCTACGGAGACAAGCATGATCTACCAAACGACTCAGTTGTCGGGAACCTTGTGGGTTGGGTACGTTGATCTATTCATACCACGCGTTATATGACAGAGTAGAAAACAGTTACTTTCGTTTGTAGGCTAACTGCTTTATCACAGAGAAACCAAATACACTACATACACCAACCAAGCCAGTGCAACAGCCTGCTGGAGAGCTGGCGGGTGGTTTGGAGCTTAAATATGTTTGGGTGGCGCTCCTTGATTTACTGTGTGTCCAATTCAAGGACACACCGAATCCAGGGTTAAAGCAGATTTGCGCAACGAGGGCCGCGCTGTGGGGGAAAAGACTAGCGATAACTACCTATATATTTCAAATTCATGTGGAGAACAATTCCGAGCGCAAAACGGCGGATGTATCTTGCGGTGCTAGGATGATCTGCACTGCTAAGAAGTCGACTTATTCCGTTTTGTAATATTGGTAATACTTCTTCTGGTCGACGGTTAGCATCAGCACGCAATTACAGCGTGGTGATATACTATGGTGGTATTTCCCACATTCGTTAGCAGTACTATATAGCCATCTCGATATCCTTCTCGTGTTCCTCATAGGCATTCTATGGTGTTTCAGTGACTAGTTGAATCTCAAACCCGGGGGTTATTGCAAAGAAATATATTCCAGCAGACGGGGGGATTCTTTTTGCTGCTGTTCCCAAAACGAGATACAAGTGGTTGGACCTGAATACTCGAGGAAGTCAATCTATGCTGATACCAAGTATGATTCGGTTTACTCTTAGGCCCCATGTCGAATGGCTAATCGCATTTGCTGGTCAAGTGTCCTAAACGTTCAAGGTTCTAGGCATCGTCTATCTAATAGTCTTCATCTTCGTCGCCTTCTAGCCAGATCTCGTGGCTGTTACCCTCCCAAACGAAGAAGCTAGCCAATAAACCGCATACTGCCACACCACTCAACCCCCACCATACAGCGCCAACAACGCCTCTGTCCAGACCTATCCCATACAAAAAGCCGCACAAAACAGGCCCAAGTGTCCTCGCAAAGCTACTAACGCTTTGTCCGATACCATGCACAGTTCCCAGTACGCTGGGATGTGGGGTACAGTTGTTGACGAGGATGGTCTGAGCAGGCAGAGCAAACGTCCGACCAATAACCTGGAAGGTGAGTACTCCAGCAATAGCAACCCACACCGCAACGCCGCTCTTAGGCTTTGGTGGCGGACTATCCGCAGAACTCGGCACTAGGCTCAAGAAGGGCAATAGAAAGTAGGTAATGGGGAAAAATAGTAGGAATAGACGCCAACTTCCAACTGTGCCCAACCGTGCCGAGAGCCATGGGTAAACACATAGCTGTAGAGTGATACCAAGGACGCCAAGAATGGCCATGGCCATGCCAACCTCTCGCGGCTGGAGGCCCATGCCACCTGTAAAGGCGAATGGAAGTCTGCGAGCAAAGGCATCGGGGGATTGTGGGGGATTTGTCGGGTCGTAAATAGGGGTGGAAAGGAATACAAACCAGAGAGAGTTGAACGTCCCCACATGAAAAGCTAGGATGAAGCTCGCAAGAAGGGTGAATACAACATTCCGCGTGAAAATCCGGCGAAAGGCGAGTCTTTGAGTATACCGCCGTCGGTGTTTTCCTAGTTTTGTAGGCGACTCGGGGCCTGATGGTTGCATCGTGTGATGATCGGGTCCGAGGGGCGATTCCTCAGCGTCAGGGTCTGTATCGTGAATTTCCAGCGGTGCGTAGGTCGTTTTGGGGTGTTTTCCACCAGAGAACCGAGCTCTCAACTTGTACCCCAGCTCAAGCCCCCTGTCGCGTCTTCCTAGGCGTGAGTCCAGAGTCTATGACTGTCAATAAAGTCGTTGGGTAGTTTCTGGAGTAATGTCAAACAGGGTGCTTGCCTCTTCCAGACGCAGCCAGACCCAAAATACCGCAGATAATAGAAAGAATGCCGAGAGCAGGTTTGGGGCAGCGTAAGGAAACCGTTGAAAAAACTTGATATGGCCAAAGAATCTTGGATAGGTTCCTGCTGGGTCTGAGAGGACACCTCCGAGAATGGGGCCAATAATAACGCCGATGTTGAAGGTCATGGGCAATATCAGGAAAGCTCTCGATTGGTACCTGGCAGACAAGTCAGGCAGAGGCCCGGGGTACTTCATATAAAGAGTCGTACTGACTTTTTCTCTCTGACAATCTCGCTGATCCTTCATGGGAAGTGAAGGTCAGCAAAAGGACAGCAAATAAACTTCCGATAGGTCCGTCTTACATGGTTCTGAGCACACCGACGTTGCCATTGGTAATTCCGCCTATGGATCTGAAGACTAACGCCTGCCAGAAGGTGGTTGAGAAGCCAAAACCGACACATGAAAGCACTTCGATGTAGATTAGTCAAGGTTTCGCTCAGACTTAATCGTGGGTTTCTAGGACTCACTGGTACCACCAAGCCCGATCAGCAGAACAGTCTTGCGGCCAAATCTGTTGGAGTCTGCAATACGTCCCCACATCATGGCAGTCAAGAACTGGGCAGCAGTAAAGCTAGCGCTAGACGTTTGGGCTGTCGTCAGCGTCAGTGCGCCATTTGGCCAAGAAAGAAGACATACTGCAATATGCCGGCCTGGCTGGAAATGACAGAATCAGGGAGGCTTGGGTCGAACCATTTCAGCTGATAGAACATGTATGACTAGGCGGTGAAACGTGAATCAGTGCCAATACAACATAGGGCTTATGACTGCCGTGGGTGAAATGGCTGAAGGTTAAAGTTACCTGCAGAGATGTCTGGACGAGAGGCTCGCTCAGTCTGGCCAGAGTGATGACGAATAGCTGGTCTTTTCTCGGGAGGTCTTTCCAGGAAACTGTCTTTGCATCGCCACGCGTGGTCTGTTTGCTTGGGACGTCGAGGGGGCCTTGGGCACCCATACTGGGAATAGACAAAGAGTGTTCCAAACGAGGGGTCACGCGTTGCGCGCTCTGATACAAATGCTGGTGTTCATGTTGGTGATGCTCGTGCTGCGACGTGTTTGCGGTAGACAGCAGAGGCGAGCGCTCGAGGTTGACGCCGACACCGCCTTCCTCATCGCGGGGCCTGCTCATAGATGCGGAAGGTGCGATCTGAGCAGGTACTGCAGGAACACAATACCCTTCCCACTACATTCCCAGGCACGGCAAGAAATCTGGAAGAAAAGAAGTTCGATAGTAATTATTCTGAAATTTAACGGTCCGAGGAATATTATTGCGCCAGATGGGCAGAGGGAAAACAAGAAGGGGAGCGCAGCGGGTGAGGCAATACGGTTCCGCTGTTTATTGGGATGACCAGGTTGGCGTTCAAGTTTAAGGCAGATACCAAGGCCCCTGAACTTGGTTAGTTGCGAGCCAATATTAGGACCAACTCCCCTATTACAGATTCCAGATATCGGTTGAAAAAGCACCTACCTTTAACTTTTTCATACCTCACCTACCTCTTTGATCCGGAGAGAGGTTCGTCAAAGGCAGATCGTTGACATTGCGCCGCTTTCGGCTGTCGTTGCCGTGCGATGCCCCGCAATCTCAAAATCTCGGTGCCGCAACGGCGCTTTGGTTCGCAGTCCAGCAAGTCACCGCCATTATGCAGCAAGAAGAAAACGATGTCGTGATACACTAAAAATGCAGACATAGCCTTTTGTCTCGTCAAAGCAGCAGGCTCAGGGCCTCGGTTCAGGCTCACCCTTCTCGGTCCTGATGACCATGGCTGCACCCCCCAGTGAGTGCTGTCTCGCCGCAAGCAAAATTAACCCGCGTTTTCTGGCGAATCTCGGAGTTCGCCGTCAATCAAGTTCGAAGGCAGCAACCGGCCAAGTTTGGCCTCAGATTTCAATGGGGGTCATTTGACAGACTTGGTGTAAGAGGGAGCAATCGCAACAACAAAACACTGTCTACGAACCTTAGATATCACATACGACCATATGTACTGGAGAACTCGGGATCCCGTCCGCTCTCCCATAGATAAGCCAGTGACCGCTAGACTGACTAGTAGTTGGGTCGGTGTCGACCAGCGAATCTCTAGTGTTGTATGTTTTTTTGGGGTATTGGTCGTTATCTCTTCACTTCTTTTTCCTCTTGGCTCTGTAACTTCACGCACAAGCTTTAGAACCATGACGACCTGTGCTGAGAAGACTCCACCGCACAGGGGCTTGGACCACACCTTTATTGACTGGGGATCGCGAGAACCGGCAAACAAGCACTGGCGGCCAGGATTTTGCCTGGCTTGTTACCGCAGTTTCTCCGTTGTATGGTGGTACATATGCCATCGGTATTTATTGCGACAATACCACAATGCTCTCTTCCTTGGCTGCCAGTCTTGGCCAAAGGGAGGGAGTGGGAAAAACAAAACAATGGAGCCCTCGCCATTATCGAACCAGTCACCGCCTCACGGACCGGCGACTCCTTTGGGCCTCTGGGTCCGGAGTTTAGCTCCCGCCACCTACCGCTTCTATTCGCGACCCGACCTTATTTCTTTTATTCTTCGGTACTCATCGCCGCCAACCGGCAAGTACCGGCAGATCTCCCGCCCATCGGCTTGGCGTGGAGCGTATACAAACCACACGACCACTAATGCCATACTGTGTACATACGATGATACGAAGTTCGCATTGGCACGTCTTCCATGAGCGGCATCCATCCCATTTTGGACCATGTATGACCACTAAGAAACAAAACACTACCCACTCTGCTTGATGGCCAGGGATACACTCGCGCATCACTTCTAGTTCTCGTCCGCGGGCTAACGCCTTTGATACTTTGGGTTGGGAAAGTTGAACAAAGACCAGAAACGTGGCCAAGGCCGTGGTAAGTTTTGTCGAGGGAGACGAGCGTACCTAGCATCGAGACGAGCAAAGAGGGAGAATGGCGTAGCTGGTCACAGCTCGCATGATCCATGCTTCCGCCCCGCCGTTTCTCTCTCTCCTCCTGCCCACCTACGAAGGAGGATCCTATCCCCGGACCCTTCCCTGCCTCCTGACTCGTGGATCCTGGGCAGCCTGGCTTCTTTGGCCCCTTCTAGAAGCCCGCCCCTCGGGGCGAGACGGTCTCGACTGCTGTCGAGATGGATGTCTAATTTAGAGAAGCGTCTCGAACTCACAGTCCCCAAAGGGTTGTCCGGCCGGCTTTCTAACAAGCAACCTTCTGGAATGTGCTAAAGTGCCGAAGTGACAATACCTAGCGCAGAATCTGGGCAACCTCCTTCGGTCCAGGACGCTATCCGGGATGACTTGCACCCGTGACCCCATTCGGGCAAGGAAAGATCCTCGATCGAAGCTCGAAGGGTTTCAGGAACGGCTCATCTGAGATTCTCCCAGGCATCGCACAGACGTGAGATGCTGGCCACGTGGAGGCGTGTCATGGAGGGGGGCCGCCTAAGCGACAACGGCTTTTTCGACTGGGCGAGATGGGTGTGGAGAGGGCTGTTGAACTCTATTATCGTGTGACTTTGGGACGCCACCACCTACCACACGCTTCTCCAGTGCCCCGGAGGTCCCGTCTAAGGCCAGTTTTGTCGCAGTGTCTCTTGCACTTTGCTAGGCCATCGCTGCCTGCTAAAGCCTGCCAGTCAGTTCTACAAAAGTCTGAGAGCTCAACAGTCCCAGTCCCTTCGGCCGATACCTGCCCTTCAGTCCCCTTGCTAGAAACCTTGACGACCATCCATCACGGGGTTCGCGTGTGGCAGAAAACAACCTGGCCACAACCGATCCAACATGTTTCCGGGAAGCTCCGCATCTTTCAGATGGGTGGTGTCCATGGCTCTCCCGCTGGCGGCGGACTGTGGTCCCGGCCGGGCCTTGGTGGGTTGCCAAGTTGTTTGGACGAGACACCGCCAGAGGCCAGAAAACAGCTCATGGTGATCCCGCCTTTTTTGAGAGCAGAGATTCGACCATCCCCCTTTGACTGCCGCCGGTAGTGTGCGCAGATTGTGTACGCACGGCTTCCCTTTGGCCCCCTTCTCATTGCCCTATCCTAGCCACGGCGCCAGTCGGAGCAGCCCTGCAGCGGCCCACGGAAGTTTTCTGTCTGTCTTCCATGCCAGTCTCCATTATACTTCGGCCCCAACGTGATTCTAGCCTGCCCCACAAGGTGCCCGCCCCCTTGACATCCCTCTGACTTAGGAACATCCCAACATATCTTCGACGATTGCCGGCCATGCCGTCACGGATCCTATGGGTTTTGAATGAACAAGTCGCTGAGCCCTTGTGTGAGTTGGCCGGGCCGTAGCAAAATTACGCGTTGGTTTCGACGGGTGAAAGGGGGCAACTTTCTAGGGATGACTTTTTTTCTTTGGCAAGTACCAGACAGCGCATGTCCGCAGTGTGCCACCACAAAATCAAATTAAAAGACGAAAGATTAGATGGGGCTGCCAGGTGCACAGGCGTAAGCTTGTGCTTGCGAGTGAAGTGAAGTGCTGTCCAACCCTCATGGTCTTCTTTGCCGGACAGCCTGCCCGGACCAAGTGGAAGAAGGGAATGTCCATGTTGACGCCAGTAATCCATCAGAATCGACACAGCCCCCGTGAGGCGCTTTAACCACAGCGAGAATGCGATCAGGTTTCGTCATCCGGGATGGGACCACAAAGCTGTGGATGGACAGGAAGCCATAAAAGATCCGTGCCCCGGTGCCATAGACGTCAAAAATGCTGCTCTGCCCAGCTCTGCCAAGCTTGAAAAGACTTGTGTGACTAAGGTCCTGTTTCTTTTTGTTTCTTGTCTGCTTTTCTGTGGCGCACAGGGGCTCGTGTGCGAAGTCCCCCTTTTCCCCTTACCCTCCTCCCATCATCCCCTTGCGCAGAATTTGGGTACTATACGCAATACACGTCCAAATTCTTGCCATATAAATGAAAGTAATAGAAGAAGAGAATTGTCGTAATCCTCATCGGGTATATTTGCCCAAAATGACCACCCTTCCAGTATCCGCCTATTTTCGCTCCCGATTCCTATCCGACTGCCGGGCTAACCTATGCCATGCAAGTAACCAATAATAAACTCCTTATGCCATACTGTTGTCGTTGTTGTTTTTGTGTATCCTCTTCATCCCACATTCCGCCCTGAAGCGGCACGGACCTTCCACCTTGGTCGTCAGTTGCGCCAGTTGGTAAGACATTGTAGGCCAAATATTTTGTGCCGTACAAGGAACATTTCGCTGCCCCCCCTCCGAGTATAATAAAGAAACGCCATCTATAGTATGCCCCATATCCATTTATGTGCAAAAGCAGGACAAAAGAGCTTGGTAAGCTAAGAAATTCGTGCTGCAGCGTGGAAGGAGGCCGTGATGTATATTGTGCTCTTTCTATGTCCCCGGACACCCGGAAGCAAAGCTTCCTTCTCTTTGAAGTGGGTTTTTGTTCTGGGCGTCTCATGATGACCGGATTCAGAGAGCCGGCGACTGAGAATAGTACGCAGCCGTCGGGTACATTGACCAAGACTGCTGTTGGAGATATGACGACGAGTGTGGGACGCCAGGGTGAGAGTATCCTTGATCTCCTATTGGGGGGACCAGTCAGCAAAGCTCATATCTCGGGTTTATTGGCTTGCCCTAGACTAACCATTGCCCGTATCAATGTCTTCGTATTCCACCTTACTACCATCTAGGCAGGGAATTGTGGCCGGAGTGATGACGGAGTTGTCCATCATGGAAGAGGGCACACTAGTGGGAATGTAGCTTGGTACGTAGCCTGAGTCGTCGGGATGGCCAGTCGACGAGCACGGGCTTGACACTACCGAGGGCACCGAAACTGAAGAGACGGGTACTACCGAAGACCACGAGTCGCAGGGCTCGGGTGTAGGGAGGTAGGAGGATCCGAAGTTCGATGTTGTTGTGCTGTACTCGGCTGAGGCCCCCTGCCCGAAGGACGAGGCTCGGCTGGACACTCCCGAGCCAGCGGGCGGCGGCAGCCCGTCTACGTCGTAGCCTGGACCCGAGAATGTCAAACCATTGAACGGAGGCTCGCTCATATTCCCCACGAACATACCTGGTGCAGGATATGGGCGGCCTTGGGCGGCAGCAAGACTAGTCCTCAACGCCATCAGTTCCCGCTCGAGCGCCTTATTTCGTTTGATCAAGTTCTGGATGGTCTCGTCGCGGTTCTGCCTGCTTTTGAGCTCTTCCAGCTCCCTCTCCAGCCTCTCAATATGCTCCTTTGTGCGAGCCCGGATGGCACGCTGTGCTTCCCGGTCGTTGGCTCGTTTCCTGGCAAGCTGCGAGGGTGTGAGGGTCGAGACGCTTCTGGTGCCTACAGACGGTCATGTCAGCAAGTTCACGCTCCTAGGTGCTTAACAAACGAAAACATAAGAGCACTTACCTTTCCTCTTGGAGGTTTTGGCTGGTTCTGCGGAGGGAGATCGGGTCATTTTGTGTTGTATTCTTGGCGTGTCTGCGTGAATGTCGGCAGAAGCTCCTAGCCGAGGAACTGGTTGCAGTAGGAATGTAACGTCGTCGTCAAAGAGATAGTCACAGTAGTTGAAGCCCAAGCAAACAAACGCGAGAAGACTTGCCCGATGCTCCCAGAGTCTAGCCACTTATAAAGAACGCATCAAACAGACCCCTCGAGAGCCCTAATTCTGGTCAAGGTGGCTCCGCTCGGGGGGTCATGGAGACAATCCAGATAGTCCACATTTGGTGGAGCACTATCCAGCATGTGGGCGTCGAGCCACTAGGACTAGAGCCCCAGCGTGGCACACAATGAAAGGGTTAGTTCAGGCGCTGCGTCGACTGGCTATTCCACATGCAGCTGCGAAAACAGAGGTGAAGGGGGGCAGGGGCAAGGGGGGCGGCGTTCTCTCCGCTGAGCCCGGTTTCTTCTCGGGCTGTTCCCGCAAAGCGCCCCATCCCCGCTCCTCCTTGTGTCCGAAACATGAGCAGTCCCTGGCTAAGGCGGTAGCCGATGACGAAAGTCTCGCCTTGGAAAACTGAGATACCGAGCTGCCTTTCCTGCTTCTGGAATCCCCGAACGAGGGTCCTTGGATGGCCCAGATATTAGAGTTTACGCTACACTTGCAAAGCCTTCCGAGTCTACTGATAGTAGACAAGCTGATCCGAAGGAGCCAAGTGCACAACGGGGCGTGAGCATAGATGTCGTTGCCACGGTTCGTGCCCTTTTGCATATCAAAAGCTCAGGGTGAATCCAGATATCGAAAGAGAACTCAGTCGTTGTTGCTCTTTGAGATATATTTAGGTCATCCACGAAAAACTTCCCGTCAACATTCGTGTGGACTGCCCAAGAGGAAGGTTAACTACCCTAGAACGGACAGGGATTGACTTGGTACATATGTTCGCCCCTCTGCGGTGTTGATCCAACATCGCCGCTCAATTGAGGTTGCACGGTGAGCCCTGTATGGCATTGTGTGAGATGAGAATGGAGCCCTACCCCTTGCCAGCGAGAGACAACGAAGAAACTCCGTTTGCCTGTGGAGAAAGGCTTGGCCCCGACGAGCATGCCATACGCGTGGGCGCCATCGAATGGACGTAGACAGTATACATCTGGCACATAATAGTGCGGGGTTGATGAATAGGCATGCTTGGCAAGCAGTAGCCTGACATACAGTGCTCACGGACTGACTGCTGTGCTAGTGGGGTATAACACGGTGCTTCAAAGCCCCACCGCGGCGCTCTGAGCCGAAGTCAACTGGATAAATATGGATCCCCAGAAGGTGAGGAGAAAGTGTGGTTGGAAACACGCAGGTTTCGTTGGTTTCTGGGGAGATCATTCGCAGGAAAACAGACAAACAGGACTTCGACCGTCCTAGCATCAACCAGCCTGGCAGATTCGATGTTGTGGGACGTTGATCGTAAGCAGTCCCTTGAAAACAACCAAATAACAACAACACTTGGCACTCAAGTAGCGAAAAGTCGGGGAACTTGTCGTAGCGTGTATTGGCCTTGGAGGGAAACATCCGGACGGGGCCCCGGAAGTGAGTTGCAAAGCAGGGCCGTGTGGTCTCGACGTTGCTCGTTTGCGTGTCCACGTAAAGATAGCATTCCTTGGCGTTGAGTAAGATCGACGATAGGTACTCCAGGCAAACTGGCTGTCTCTCGTGCTAGGAGATTCACTCACATTCGGCGTTCTTCGCAGCGTCTAACAAATCCCCCATCCCCCCTACTTGAGTTGGTCCGGTCATCCCCTTTGGAGGGAGCGCCCAAACAGGCAAGGGACTGCAATAGCTCCACGCGCCCTCCGCATCCTCGTAGCGAAGACTGTGTAGCCACAGCAAAAGTTCTTGGTCTCCTGGATCGGTGTAGAGCGGCGTATCGCATACAGCACATGCTTCACCGGACATCTTCTCTGCTTTTTTCTTGTAGTATGCGTCTACCATCTCGTCATGATACGCAACAGCGTCGGCGACCTCGTCTTTGCCCATGCGCGAGAGGCGAGTTATAATGTCCTCGTCGGTGTTCTGAATAGCATCAGCGTCATTGCTCCCGAGATTGAACCCCCATACGCTCTGGTTAGCGTATATGGGATCGTTCTGAATAGGGTTCCCGAGAAACTGGAGATGAACTCGGAGCTGATGTGTTCTTCCCGTCACGGGCAAGCATCGAACGATAGAGTACCCCTCCTGAGTGTTGGTACGGCGGTTCACTGGCTTCCCTGATGTAGGGGGCTCGTTGGGAGACTGGGCTTCGGACGGGCTGTCGGGCGGGGGGTAGTAGGCCAGGCGTTTGAAGACAGTTCTTGCCGTCTTCCCATTTGCCCGCACTCGATTCAGCCCAAGCTTGGGGGAGATCTGGAGAATGGGCTGGTCGCAAACAACGTCTCCATCAGGAAACCTGCCGACAACGCGGGCAAGATATTCTTTGCGCACAGTGCGTTGAAGGATCTGAAGACCAAGCCGATCAGCTGCCTCGGCAGTCTTGGCCATGAACATGATACCACTCGTGAGCCGGTCAAGTCTGTTGCAGGGACGTGGCAAGAAGCCAGGGGACCTTTCCGATTTCATAATCTCCACAACAGAGTTGTAGTTATACCGTCCAGCCGGGTGAACGGGCACGCCGGCAGGCTTGTTGATGACGATCATCTCTTCGTCCTCGTGGATAATGCCAATAGGGTCAGCAGTGATGGGAGGCTCGTGACGATGCGTGGTATGGGAGACGAGGTCGCCGTTCTTGAGAATGTATTGAGGGCTAACTGTTTTGCCGTTGACAGCAACCTTGCCGGTCTCCATGGCGGCGAGATAGTAGTCCACCGGCCGATCGCGAAACTCTCTCGAGAAGACATCGATAAGCTGCCGACCCCGCCATCGCTCCTTGCACCACGTGTTGTACGTGTAATAGTAAGGGGCAACACGGCGAAGACCATGCTCTAAGTAATAAGGTGGAGGGCCGGTGTCTCTAGGAGTCGTCGTTGGAGGACCATCTGGCGGCGCATCGACAAGCAAGATTGGCGGCGCTTTGGCTGTGTTCAGCGGCCCATCGGTCGGTCTGGCTGCCTCAGCGACAGTGCTTGTGCACACAGCCATCTTTCTCCGGGCTGCTTCACAAATGTGTGACAACAGACGGAGGTGACGACCTAAGTAAGCCTTTGTGAGGGTGGGAAAAGAGGGGAGACACGGAAGCGAAAGTAAGGCTGCTGGCATATAAAGCTTTGTGGCATGGGAGGGTTCCGTGCAAAGAAATGCGCCATTCCCGCCCGTTGCGTTGTGATCCATAATCTTGGGCGGTGAGAAAAGGCAGATGCGAAGACGCACAGACAAGTGCGGGGCACCATGCAAGGCACCTGCAGCAACCCGGCAAGCCCGGCTATAATAAGAACCTGAACCACCACTGCAGGCAAGCCCACAGCGATCGGCCGAGGCATTGCCGCCATGACGAGAAACAGCAACTACCCCTTGCAACTTGCCATTGGCTGTCACAATGTCGGACCACAGCGGACTGAAGGGCCGGATCAGAGCCGACTACCCTTATGTGTTGGAATACCGGACACGATGGTGAGATCAAAGACAACAAACCATCTGCTTGATGACACAACTAACCCACCCGCCTCAGGAGTGACAACGACATGTACCAGCACATGAACAACTCTATTTACAACTTTCTCTACGACTCAGTCATCAATACCTATCTGATCGAGCATTGTAGCCTAAATCCAGCAACCTCTGCCCAGTATGGCATGGTGGTCCACTCCCACAACGACTACTTTGCCTCCATCTCATTCCCAGCGTGCGCAGAGCTTGCTCTCCGTGTCAACCACATCGGCAACTCGAGTGTCACTTACGAGATCGCCCTCTTCGAAAAGGGGGCTCAGGATGTTAAGGCAGTTGGTGAATTCATTCAAGTTTTTGTCGACCGCAATACAGGACGTCCGAGTACAAAGGGAATGGACACTGTCCTTCGGAATGGGCTACAACGTATTTATTCCCCGTCTTTATTAAGTAAACTATAAAGCGGCGATCGATGTGGGGTTTGACGATGGGCGGGAATGGGGAGGGGGGACGACGGACACAGACAGATGGGAATGGGTTTATATTTTCAAGACCCTGCTCGGTCTCTCCACTTCTGAGGCATGGACAGCAAGGTCAATCGGATCCTTGAAGGGCTGAGAAGCAGTCGTTGGTCGCCACGCCACGGCCCGTTGCGGGTGCGAAGATCCGTCTCATGAAAGTTACTGCCTCAGCCCCTTCGAGGTAAGTGACATGGTGTTCTGTCATCTTGGAAATGACTGAGAGACGCTCTCTTTCGAGTGCTATGTGGAACACTTCCTCGTTGTCTCCCTTTCCTCCCTTCTAGTGGGCTGCATGGGTGTTGATGAGCAACTGCCGATGTTAAAGCCGGACAGAAGGAACTACCCCAAGTTGCATCACCGTCTCTTTTATCCCGGGTCGGCGTTGAAGGGCTACCCAACGTTCAGCTATGACATCCTATGCCTATGTTATGCGTCTCGTCCTTTCAACTCACAAGCTGTCACGGGTGTTAGAATCTGCCTTAATAAACGCAATGCCATGCTTAATTAGCCATTTGTCAGTCAGCAATCCATCGCCACCCCCGACAGACAGAGTAGGAGGAGACCTCTGCAGAGCATTGTTAAACGCCCTTAATTGCGAAGTTCCCGTCTTTTATGCGAGAGGCTCATAGGCATAGTTAAGGAGTCTTGGAATATAGAATGAGATCACTACGCCGAATCTGCGTACAATGGACTTAATTGAAAGACAGGAACACACTTAAGGTCAGCCGAACTATTACTATCCGCACACATTGACAAAAAATAGACTTCTGAATAAATTCAATTGACCCCAAAACAGAACGCCAGACGCCATGTTGGATGCGGCATGTTGGATGTGCCATAATGTGTACGCTCTGATCTATGCACTCGTTGATGTCGTAAGATAGAGGCAGCAGACGAGAGCACTCAAGAGCTATTTATGTAGCTCAGGTAGCAATTCCAGCCCAGGAGAATCCCGTTCACGAGGATGACTCGATGTTCTAGCGGAACAAATCCGAAGTTGATAAGCTGTACAAAAGGCCACACCATCCAATTCCTTGTCAGAGCCGTAGTGTAGGACTTTTCCAACTTGTCTAATGGACTCGAGCCCTCCATTATTGACATGGAGCTCAAAAATACGAAGAGACTCGTCGGGGCAAACAGGATCTGATCCACCGCGACACGTGCAACCATTTCGAGATTCTTGTTTTGGAGGACGATTTTGGTTTGGAGAAACTTGAACCAGCTCGAAACCGCTGGACGCCATATCGCTGAGACGTTATCAGTTAAGAGTACGGATCGGATAAGGATACATGGTGGGTTTAGTATTATACCTGTGCCATATAACGACATACGACCGGTTCTACCTAATTCATGGTTTTGGAGGCCCCTTTTCTCAACTAACTGTTGTGCCAGAACATCTCCAGTTGCAAATAGAACGATCGTGGTGATGCTTGGTGTCAATATCGGATGCGATGCCAGCTTGCGCTGGTACCTAGTAGAAATTCAGGACAGAACCAAGGAAGTCAAGCAAGGTACTACTAACCATCTTAACATTTCCGGGTGACAACTAAGTCTTGCGTCACTGATGGATATTTGAAGTTAAGTAGTAATCTTCGATGGCAGCTGCACCTGCACTTGCAAATATTTTTCCGACACTCACGGCGGGCATGATCTTCAGATGGTAATTTAGCGGCCCAACAAAAGTACAATCCAACCCTACTTGTAGGCCGAAAAAAGCACGGCCCACTCTCTTCCAGAGAGTGGGCGCCAAAATCAGGAGACAAGCCAAAATCGAGGGACAAGCCCCTCTATTTTCACGCATCCATTCTGCCTAACAAAACGCGTGTAATGTTGGACGCATGCACCTTCAGTACCAATTTTTGAGCTCAATACTTGTCCAAATGTTGCGATTTTTATTGCAATTATGCCGCTGAAGGAATCTATTCCAGAAACCACCGCCCAACGCGCCGCTAGGTAGCTTTTAGCTGCCAAAACGCGGTTTGAAGCCTAGGGGGCATGCGGTTCCAAAAAGCCACCTACTATTTATAATGCAGCCGTCAAGTACAACTGTAATAAGTCAGCAATAGGCTGTAATTTAAAGTCCTTAAAGGAAGACGGTATATCATTTATAAAGCCAAGGTCTGTTAGGTACTTACATATTTTAATAATGAATGAGGATGATGCTTTTAATATATATATATATTAGCTTATAAAATTATAGTTTCTTTATACTAAAGCCTTATTACAAGATACTATTAATAAAATATGAAAGTAGTAAGACCCTCCTAAAAGGCTTATTTTAAAATATTAATATTATTATAGGCTTTGCCTATGCCAAGAGATATAGTACATACTAAGTATATATTATGTAGGGCTTAGTACTTCCCTACTATAGGCTAGCCTTAGTAAGTTATGCCTTAGACCCTAGCTTAGTCAGTACACCTTAGCCTATATAAAAAGACCTTAGTATATACCTATAATTAGCTTCCTCATATAACTATATTAATTTTACTTAGCACTTAAAGTTACTTATAATAGTTGGTTATACTTTAATTATACTACTTACCTAAAGAACATTATAAAGTAATTAATATTATTAGAATTACTAATTCCTATGCTCTCAAATATACTTATTTACGTTTCTATATCTTATTATTTTACAAAGTTCTAATATTTAGTATAATACTTATGAAAATCCTTTTTACTTACTTTACTAACCAAAATCACATAATATCCTTATTATAAAGAAGGAGTACTTTAATACACACACTCTCTTAACCTATCTATATATACCTCCCTTACCTATGTATATGCACTACCCTATAAGTTATAAGGAGCTATACTATAATATAACTATCCTTTTATAAGGGAGCTTAATCTTCTAACTATGTATATAAGTAGTAGCCCTTACCTACTTCTCTTTGCAAAGGGTAGGTTAAAATCTTATACTTCTATTAGTATTGAAATATGCTTGTATTAGTACTCTGTAAAGCTTACTATAAGTTATTATAGCTGGAGGGTACTTATCTATAACAATAGCTTTATATAGAGCTTATAGTAGCAGTGGTGAGTGCTAACGTACGGTGGTGAGTTTACTACCTAGAAGGTATTAGAAGATGCTGAAAGGTATTGAAATGTACTAGAATATACTAGAAGCCTCTGGAAAGATCTGATTATAGAGCCTTGCTTACCAATCTACAGTATATTTGTCAGCATTACGTCAGCATTACGTAAGCAGATGGAAGGTTCTAGAATGTAATTAAAAGCCTATATAAAAGTACTTACCCTCCTTAAATAGTATTACTTTTTCCTTTATATAAGCAATTACACAAGTAATAATATAGTTATTATAGCACATAGTTTACTTTACTTGACCTCCTTGTTTTATAGTACATAGTTTACTATAATAGCCTTTTATTATAGTGTATAGTCTACTGTAATTTAGTTGTATTTACTTCTCTTAACACCTTACTAAGCTCTACTATTGTACTGGAATATAGGCTCTTTATAAGAGGGGTTGGTAGCTAGGGTGATAAGAGTGATGTACAATGGTTATGAGGTTGATGATGGGTAGGTATGATGCATTGGCAACACTAATCTCTAGCTCTCTCTAACTCTACAGGCGCGCGGCCTTCTCTTTATGCTCCAAGCCCGTGCTCTCAGCCCTACATAAGCTATATAGCCCGCTACAATTCTACTGGCGCAACCCGCTGTAACACGATTTCCCCTTCCCTACAGCCTTACCCTAAGGTCGTTAAAAGCTAAAGTGATTATAAGCCTACCCCTTAAGCGGTTACAAGCTGTTCAATCTTCTGTTTAATAGCTTCTAAGTAGTTACAAGCTATTTTGAAGGATTATGCCTAGTGTTCGCAAGCTTTACTAAGTTTTGTAATGCTATTTAGAATGCATATTGCAAGTACAATATTCCAAAAGAGTTAACAGATTCGCAGTTTGTACTTAGCAAATAAGCTTAACTGTATAGATTTAGCAATTTTTTTTTTTTAAGTTACTACTATTACAATTCGTTTGCAAGTTAGACTCTTTAAGCCTGAGCTTTTATTATAAAGTTAAAGAGCTTACTTTTTGCTAAGTAGAGTTCCCAATTACTACTTATCTTAAATCTTCAAAAATTTATAGCTTTAATTAAAGTTATATAAATTTTAGCTTTAAAAAAGCTTATAACCTTGGTTAAAATTGCGTAATTTTTAATTTTAAAGCTTTTTCCTTTATTTTGCTATTCCCCCTTTTAGGAAAGCGCGCTCTTGTGCTTTATTTTTGCAATTATATATAATTATTAAAGTGACTTCACTTCAAGCTTAAGTTGCAAACTCGAATAAAATGCTTTAAAGCTAATTTAAAAAAGAAAATAGACTTTTAGATTTTAAATTAAAGAAAGTAATACTTCTTTTACAATTCTATTTTTGTAATAAAGTTATAGAATATTCCTAAATTAACTTCGTTAAAAAGTGTTAAGTTAGGATTTATAATTACGTTACTATTACTATTTTACTTCGTAATAGGCTTTTTGCAAGTATAGTTTACTTATGTATAGCTTAGTTAGAACCATTTCCAGTACTTTTTTGGTTAGGAGTAACGCGATGCATAATAGCCCATTTTGAGGCAATTAAAGCATTGTAGGTTAGAAGCCTTCCTTTTTTTCATTGATAAGATGGATTGGGTCTTTTCGTCTTTAAGTTATAGTGAGAATGTATTAAGGACTTTGTGCTTTGCTTTATTTTTAATAAAAGTATGCTAGAAAGCAATCTAGGTATTTAATTGGCAGTTCTCTTCTAAAACCTTTCAAAGCCATACCTTATTATCAGTCTTGTTAGCCCTTAAATGCATAGTAAGTTAGTTGTATTGCAATGGGTAACTTAACGCGGCTTCGTTGCTCTGGTGGCGCGTAGTAGGTTGGTTGTACTAAAGTGCTTGATTCGATGCGGCCTTGTCGCTAGGGCCTGGCTGGGTCATTAAGACGGTGGATTGGGCGCGCGTCACTGAAGCTCTGAATTGAACGCAACTTACCTAACCGTTGTGCACCATCTTGCTAGGCCAGCTCCCAGTAAAGAGAAATCAGCGTATAAGAGGGGTTAGTAGCTAGGGTGATAAGAATAATGTACAATAGTTGTGAGGTTGATGATAGGCAGGTATAATGCATTGGTAACACTGATTTCTGGCTCTCTCTAACTCTACGGGAGCGCGGCCTCCTCTTTATGCTCTAAGCCCGTGCTCTCAGCCCCACACGAGCTATATAGCCCGCTACAGTTCCATTGGCGCAACCCGCCGTGACACTCTTCGAGCTTACCTTCCACCCTCTATTATAGTTAAATTAGTCACTACAATATACACTAGAATACAAGCTCTTCAAGCCTACATTTTACCTATAAGTCTAGCTTCTGCAGCTAGCAACTATTATAATGCATAGTCTACTATAATACCCTCTAAGTTACAGTATACAATTTATTGTAATACCCTTATCTAAGCATTATTTAATAAACTTAGTAGGGCTAGCTTACTATAGGTTTTAATAGTTAGTTATTGTTTGCTTTACTTATTATTATTATTATAATTACTTTAATTAAATATACTTACTCTACTTTATAATTCTTTAACTTTTATATTTTATAGTCTAATTAAGCTAATTATTATAATAAATAATACTTGCAAAAAAAGGAAAGCTATTTTTTAAGCTAGTTTATTATAAATATAAGTATTTGAGAACTTTATTAGCTAAATGCAAAATAATTAAGAAAAAAGAAAATTTAATTATAAGTAAGCTATACTTTGTCAACCCTTAAACTATTTCTATTAGTATAAACGCTTAGTAACTTTAAGCTCTAATAATATAAGTATTAATTAACGTTTTTATAAAGTTTGGTAATTTTAGCATTATTTTAGCTAATTTTAAGGGTTAAAAAGAATTAAGCTAATAAAAAAATGATAAACTACTTATTTACGTAATTAATAAGCTTAAAGTAAACGTTACTTTTTAAAAGCAAAAAAAATTAGCTTTAAATTTTAAAATAAGGTAATATTATATACAAAAGCTAATTTAAATAATTCTTTATTTAATAAGCTAATATTTAAATAAAAATTAAAATATAATAGTAATAACAAGCCTATTAAAATTACTGTTATAATGCAAATTTATAATAAATTTTATAATAAGAATTTAAAGATTATATTAACTTTAATTATTTTAATAGTAAATTTAGAAAAATTTAAATATAAAAAGATTAAATAATATATGTTTAAAATAATAATTTATTTTAAAGATTTTATTAAAAGTAAATAATATTAATATAATACTTTTTTAATATAAAAATTAATAATATTTTTATAATTTATAATTATTAATTTAAATTTAATTATTTTTATTATAATTGCTATATTAAAATCTTTTTTAATATTATATTAAATAATACAAATATATTTGGCTTATATGTACTTTTTTTTAAAATAATTTAAAAACGTAATATATATTAAAAATAGCTAAGATTTCTAATTAATTTTAATTATATTAAAAAGCTTTTATAAAGTTAAAGTATAATAAAGTTTAAATTTTAATTAATAATTATAAATTATAAAA
>JAPDFK010000144.1:0-108339 GCA_027569635.1 Lasiosphaeriaceae sp. G1095
CCCCCCCCCCCCCCCCCCCCCCCCCCCCCCCCCCCCCCCCCCCCCCCCCCCCCCCCCCCCCCCCCCCCCCCCCCCCCCCCCCCCCCCCCCCCCCCCCCCCCCCCCCCCCCCCCCCCCCCCCCCAAACGAGACGAGACGAAATCATGTATGCTGACGTTCAACAACAGGCTGTAGCCTGGTGCGCCATACCGTTTCCACAATACCCGCTGCCAGACGACGACAGCCCAGGTAACCCAGGGCAGACGCCGCCAACGGGGCCCGGGTCCGGACAAAAGGTACCGGGCCACGGAGCGGTGCGGGTGCAGGTCAACTTCTGGTTCTTCCTGTGCGTCTACTACAGCTTCTACAGCCTGACTGCCCTGATATGGATCACCAAGGTGTTCAACCTATACAGCTTGAACTGGTGGCCCAAGTCGCTTGGGTTTCCCCTCACTGTGTCCGCCATCGCCGTGCTTTCGCTCGCGGCGCCAATACCTATCTATCTCATCCCCGAGACCAAGTTCCTCACCGTCCACAACACAGCATGGATCACATGGACCTTTGTCATCATGGCCATGCCCGTCGCCATCGCCTTCCTCATTCTGATGACTAACGAGCGTCACTTGGGGCTACGGCACTCGCTTTCCGAGACACAGCGCATCTTCACGTCGTCATGGTGGGCCGGCGAGCCCGAGACCACGCTCTCGCGTCGCGACACGCGGCGCCGCGCAGCCGTCAACGCTAATCTCTTTGACCCAAACGATGCCTTGCGCGTTGGCTATGACGACAGCGGCAGCGGCAGCAGCAACATCTATCATCGTGGTCCGTCGTTGCCGGTCAGGTTACAGCGGCGTTGGCTGCCAGCCAGCTTTGTGCGGTTTGTGTGGTTCTGCCTCGCCCTGTCCATCGGCCTGCTTGCGTACGTCATAGGGGAAGCCTACGCCGAGATCTATCTGCGCACGCTTCCGCACAACAACTTCGAGACCATTGTCTATGTCTACGGTTGGATCTCCACCGTCCACCTGCTCGACGGGCTAACTGGGTGGATTCTTGGCGGCAATGAAGGCGAGAGAGTTGGGAGTTATCCCCTGAGTTGGACATTCAAGCTGTAAGGGCACCCTCAAGCCTCCAAAAACCTAACTGATATATATATGAACTGACCTCGACAAAAACGAATAGCTACTTCATGCTCACCTACCAAACCTACGTGCGTGCTCTGTACGCTCGGCTGAGGAGCCCGTCACAGTTCATACTGCTCCAGGTTCTCTCATCTTCGGGCCTCATCATCGTGACGCCTCTTCTCATGTCGACACCGGTGCACTGGTTCCTCACCGTGATCGGCGTCAACGGGCAGAGCTACGGGTCGTACCAAAAGATGTGCATCCGCAACGTTTTTATCCGGTTCTTGGCCGAGAACGCGTCCATGCTGGCGTTCCTGGGGAGCGTGGTCGTGCTGCACTTTGGCGCCAACAAGGACGTGTACCCGTACTTTGCCTTTGACCGAAGCGACACTGTTGACAACGGCGAGAACTTTGACTTCGGGCTTACCTTTTACGCCTCGACCATCACGTGGGCCTGCGAGCTGGCCGCCAGTTTTATTGTGGCCGGTCTCATCCGCTGGATCTACGGTGTGAGTGTTGTCACCGAAGGCAAGCTCGACTTTGCCGTCTGGCCCGAGCTGCTGCCCACCAGCGTCGCCGTCGTGCTGCATGTCTTGCAGAACATGCTCTTCTCCATCATCACCTTGCAGTTTCGATGAAAGAGGAGGGGCGGCTGCAACATAACCCGACAACAAAAAGGGCAACGGACCACCACGCGCAAGAGCAAGAAAAGAGCTACGCCAAGACCGGAAAGAACCCCTTCCACTTCTATTTTTCTTGGAAAGAGAACAACTGATAGATAGGGTCGTCTTGATCCAAGTATGATTGATGGGCTTGAGAAGGAGAGGAGTAGTGCGCGCAGTGTGTGTGTGTGTGTGTGTGTGTGTGTCCCATCTTGAGGTACTCTCCAAACCGAATGAGGGCATATTATATTATTATTATATTGTCGGTGCGGTGGATAGTTTAGTCCTGTCAGGTTCAGAGAGGAGACCACACCATCCGCCCCTCCCCTTCTCCCGTCCGCGTCATGACTAGGGCCGATTGTCTCTTTTTATTGGCCCCTTACAGGGTAAAGAGCAAGAAGGGAGACAGGTCAACCAGCTCAACCAAGCATCAAAGCATATTACATAGGTAGGTGCTCTTGTTTCAATGGGGACTCTTTTTTTGCGGGAACGGATGATTTATTCCGAGGTGCGGAGCCCGGTGTTGGATTTTTTCTTTCTTTTTTCTTTCTCTTTTTTTTGTATATTTTCTTTCTCGGAGCATCTCCTCACATTGGATGGGGAGCGCGAGATTGAAAACCTGCATGATACCCATTTGTAGCATTCGTACCCTTTTAGATAGAGAGACGCTAGAGTTGGCACCGCCTTTATAATTGACCTTTCCTCTGTGTCTCTGCCATTGGTGTCTTAAGTGAAGAATTATGGAGAGTGTTGTGAAATGGCTTCCCCTTTGCAAATGAAAGAGGACGACAATCATTCCGAGTTGTTCTGGGAGGGGGGACCACCAGACACAGCTTCCCGTTCAAGTTGGACAAGGTCGATTGGGTACAATTCCAGCAACCAAGATTCAAGATTCGTATTCCATTGCTACCCAGTTCAACTTGGTGTGGCGCAACCTTTGGACATGAGCACCTTATCTGCAGTCAGGCACACACACTCACCCCCCCTCCCCTCTCTCTGGAAGCCACTCGTGTGCTGAGATTCACCCCCCGGCAACACCCAAACCCTTCCCGACGCGGGTCGGGTACGAAGCATAAAAATTCTCCAAATTAGCACCGGTCCTTGGTGGTGTGTATGATGCCGTCCAGATCCCGGCAGGCTAGTAAAGAAGTTGCCAAACCCCGATCGCCGGAGGCCAAGGGTGCGCGACCCGAGACGGCATCATTGAGCCATTCTCACCTGCAAAGGGGTGCTTTTTTTTACTTTGATGGTAACAACATGAACATTGACTACAAAATAAACAAACAGAAGAAGGGAGTGCCCTACAACATTTCTTGGGTTTGTGAAGTCGTCAGGGGCAAAAGCCAATATCAGAGGGACAGGACAAAGAGAAACAAACAATAGAACTTTGTGAGATATGAAACGAAAATGCCACGGCTAGGATGATAGTTGGAATCCGACCGATTTCGGCCTTTCAACTTTGCTTGATGGAAGTGCCGCCCGGCAGGCATTGGCTATTATTCATTGTCGTCTTCGCGGCCTACGCTGAGGATGCAAGTGTTATCAAAAACGGATGTCGTTACAACCAAGACAAAGCATTAGGTAGGTGCCTTTTGGTTTGACCAATGATGTCTTGCAAAGACAAAAGGGGGGGCGGTGAGAAGCTGCAAGGCGCAACTCAGCCATGCCATTGGTCAAACCAGCAAACAGACAAATGAAGGAAAAGAAAAGAAACACGGGATTGCCTTTTCTTTCTCAGCGGCAGGAAGAATTCAGTACCGAGAGCATTGCTGCAAAGTCAGATCTACATACGAGGGCAAAGCGTAGACCTAAAGAATGTGGTCTGATAGTCAGATAGACGCTGCATGCCCCGACAGAAACATACGGGGTGGTGATCTGTTCAGTGAAGTGATTTGCCGTGAGTTGGGAGTGTTCATGTCACTAAGGACAAGGTCGCATTCCCAATGTCTCGAGGGCGTGGAATTTCTTCAGGCTAGAAGGAGAAGGTTGCAAGTTCAGGCTACAGATAGGAATTTAGACCGGCACCCCCCGAGCCTAGCGAGTGAGTCGGACACCGAACTAAGGCTTGGCCTTGGGGGGAGGGAGGGGATGGGTTAACTTCCTTGACTAAATTGTGGTGGTGGACATCAAAGCAAAAGACGACGAGAACCCGATGCATCATCTCAGTGGCCGGTAAAACGAATGGTCAATCGGGGAGGCAGCCGCTATCACCGGACAACAAGATCTCATACATGCGGTTCGCTTGTTGAGCCATGGCAACCAACACGATCAATGGTCGCAGCTACGGTCGATGGACAGGAGGGGCTGGTGGAGACAAGTTTTATGGCCGAAAGAGCGAAGGTGCAGATGCCGGACGGAAGTAAGGTTCGTGGAGAAAGAAAGGAGCAGCCCGCACGGGAATGGAAGCAGTTGGAGAGAAAAATAAAAGTGCTGCGGGTAGAGTAGTTTCCCCAGGAAGTTTCGGGGAGTTTGGATGAGATGCGCCTCTCTCCGCGTCAAGGATTGCTGGCGTTTGGCCAGCCTTACAACAGACAGACAGCCCAGCCCATACATCGATCTGCGCCATCCCCGACTCCGGTAATCTGGAAACTTGGGCGGACTATCGATGTAAGATTGCGGGCAGCCGCCCGCGGAGCAACCTTGGGAAATGGAGAGGTACCTAGGTACCTTAGCCTCGTCACATACCGGTATCAGTGACAGGAAGCCACATATTTGATGTTCAAAATGTGGGTGTATGGATGAGTGGGCCTTGGGAAGCAAAAGAACGAGAACACATAATCTCGGACTGATGTGATACTCACTGCGTCCTATGCTTGCATCCGAGTGGGTAACGGCCCTTGGATAAAAGACCAATCTTGTCCAGGAACAGGCACAACCGGATGGCGGTCAAGATGATGGGGAGCCCGCCTCTGCAGCTTGGAACAGCATTGGAGCTCTTGGCCAGCTGTGTGTCTCACGGCTAGTGCGTAAAAATCACATCATCATCCCGCGGGGTGACAAGACACGGCCGGTTCGGAAAGTGTGAGTCGATTTTCCTTTGGAGCACAGCCTTGTACCGAGAAGCCGTGGATGAGGCGATGGGAACCGACGGTTGGTGATGATGGGAAGTACCGGATGCGGGACATTGGACACAGATTTTGTCGGAAGTCAAGGACTGAGAGTCTGCGGCTGTCGTGTCGTCTCGTCCACTGGCGTGTATGCGTGGTGACGGGACGGGCACCTGTCCGAGCACAGTGCTGTACATGTGTACATGTACATCAGAACTACCCAGTCGGCTCGGCAAAATGGCAATGGCAACTTGGCCAGCTATCCCATTACGTCTTGCAACAGTGGTGAGCTGATGGACTGGGGGGTGGACGAGAGTCGTGGGGGTTTGCAGCGACCAAGCTCGCTGGGGGTTGGTGTTTGTGCTGCTTCTTTGATAAGGCGTTTTTGCGGCGCGATGGCGAATCAGACAGAGGAACACGATTGTTGAGGGATAAGCTTTCCGATTTGTCTGCCAATATATTTTAACAGCTGGATCTTGGGGGGGTTGCCGGCAGCAGATTGAAAAAAAACCCAAGCGAGTATATTAGGATTGATTGGCATGGCACCATCCTCATTGAGCAGCATGTGGGTGGAAAGAAGCATGGATGCTAACACGCAGTGGTGATCGTGGGGAAGTTGAATTACCTTACTACGTAGTAGTGTAGGACTAGTTTCCCCGCCACTCAAGATAAAGTCAGGCAAGGGCCATGCCATGCCAGTACGGGCAGTTCAGGAAAGACAGTGAAAATGGATGGAAAGAGCCACAAAAAGACTCGTTTTGCCAAGGCAGAAAAGCCTAGCTGGCAACTTGCGTCTGGGCTGAGCAACGCAAACCTGCAAGCAGTGAACCCGACCATGGAGGGGGCAGGCAAGAGCTCCCCATGCAGCTGCCGTGCGTACATACTGCACATGCAGGAAGCACTGTCCGTCCCAGCTGAGGCTGCCGAGGAGGAGGGGTTGAGTTAGTCAAAGTTGAGAGGAAGGTGCGACATCTTGAATCTGGAGACTCGCCGCCTTTAGCTTCAGCTGAGCCGAGTTAGAGCGGCTCAGTCTCGCTATCGGAGCCTCCGTTAACAACCTGGAAGTTAGGTACCATCGTTTATTTGTCTTGTGGATGAGTAAAGCAAGCTCGACAATCAGACTGGAAAAGTAAACATGGAAGCTAATGACAGTACCTAGTGTAGTGCAGTTGTACCTTCCAATAAACCGCCATGGTCCACTTCATCTTCTTCTTTGCTTACGACTGTCTTAAAATCCCGGCCTTATCATAATGTGTTTTCTTGGGGAGATCCAGCCAGAACTGCGTGTTGGCCCCTTTTATGCTTCACTGACATGTGAGTTGAGCAAGCAAATAGAAAGCTGTTCGCATGGGGATTAACCTGACTCTTTCCCGGGTTGTATTTTTCAACGTGAACCATCATCCAAGCTGTGAGTCCCTACCCCGACCGCGCAATCATTAAGTGGCTTGTAGTTATAAATTGAACCCGCGGCAAGGCACAAAAGCAGACACGTTCAAGCTGAGGTCCCAGTGCAAAGATAGTTACGGTAACCCGGTCGTCGACGACGCAACCCGTCTCCCCAGAAAGAAACATCGTAACTCGTGGCGGCAAGAACCGTTAGTTATTGAGTCTCGTCTTAAGCATGCCAAAAGCGGCGAGGACGCGATGCCCAACTTATCGAACGCCACATGAGTGGGAAAACCAGGAACCCCTCGCCAAGCCGTTTGCCTGTGTGGCTGGCTTGGCGTTGCGTTCAAGCAACTGAGGAGTGGACTTGGACCCCAAGAAACACGACCACGACCCCGCCATCCTAACTTAACCCCACCTTTCACCTTGGTTTCTTTTTTCACAGGCCGCGGTCCTTTACCCTTGGTGTCAACTAACAGCTTATCATTCGCGGGGTGGTGGCCTCGAGTACCTTTATTATGGAGCGGTTCTCTGTCGCGGGATGCAGCAACTTGGGGCTCTCTGGATGGAGATGAGATAAGATAGAGTGAGTAGGTAGGTAGGTATCTACGGCTGCTTGCTCTCCTGCTCTCCTGCTATCCCAGAAAGGCAGCCCAATATGGCCTCATTCGCAGTGATGGACAACCAAGTGCCACGGTAGCCACCCCCTCTTGAGCCCTCGCTCGCTCGTTTCGGTCCTAGAACTGATCCTAGCCGGAGGTCGTTTCCCCATTGCTCCTTCTCTACCAGTGGCATCACATCGTGCGCGCATTCCTGGAATGTACCAGGGGCCCGGCTCTCACCGACTCTCCCGTTGACTCCACTGGGGAGACCTGGGCGACCTGGGGGCACATGGAAAGGCAGGACAGGCCAGGACAGGCCAGGACAGGCCAGAACAGGCACAGGCACAGGGCACGACTGCACTCACTCCCAGGGCAGGTCTGACCCCGGTGACTCCTCCCAACATCCTGGTAGTCTGGAAGCGACCGTTTTTTTTCCTCCCTTTTTTTCCGGTCTTGGGCAACGCAGCTCCTGTTGCAAGTGGACAGGCTCTTCCAATTCGCTCGCCAGTCTCTTGCCTTGCACACAGCGCTGACACCCCCAAGCCCTTTTCGTGCTGCACACCCTCCCTCCCTCCATCCAAACCCAGGCTGGCACGCCGTCAATTTTTTTGTGCTCACTCGCCGCCCTTCACTCTTAGATACGAGCTCGTCTCTTTCTATTCCCCCTCCCTCCCTCTTTCCTCCTTTTCTCCTGCAACATGAGCTCAACCGCCGACGCTGCCCCAACCCTGGCGACGTCGTCAAGCCGCGATCAAGTCCCTCCCAGCGCCCCCGCTAACGACGACAACACCATCCCCTCTGCCTCTACCACCGACGCCACGGCCTCCTCCGCCATCAGCCACGATGCCTCGGGACGACAGCCCGCCGCCGCCGCCGCCCGTACCGCCGAACTCGCCAGTACAAAGATGAGCTTGTACGGCGCCCTCAAGCGCTTCCCCGACTTCCCCATCCCTGGCATCAACTTCATCGACATCCTGCCGCTGTTCCAAGACCCCGTCATCCACCTGGCGCTTCTGCGCGCGCTGGAGCTCCAGGTCGAGGAGTTCAGCGCCGCCCTTGCTGGCGATGCTAGCTTGGCCAAGCCCGATGTGGTAGTGGGGTTGGACGCGCGGGGCTTTCTGTTCGGCCCCTCGTTGGCCCTGCGGCTCAACGCGAGCTTCGTCCCCGTCCGCAAGCAGGGCAAGATGCCCGGCCCCTGTGTCACATCTGCCTACGAGAAGGAGTACGGCACAGACTACTTTCAGATGCAGGAAGGTGCGGTGAAGCCGGGCCAGAAGGTATTGGTTGTCGACGACATTATCGCGACAGGTAAGCAAAACCAAGCAAGGGGCTTTTCTTTCTTTTTTTTTTTTTTTGCCCCTCCAAGACATTGCGCAATCCCGCATTCCCGGAAACACCCCTGTCCAATAGGCGGTCACCATCAGAGCTACCTTGTCTGAACCATCGTCCCATTCGTGGGCTTCTCTCACCATAGCACCTCATTCTCTCTCACCGATATTCTTACCCTCCTCCCTCTTTTCCCCGCTGTTTGCCTTCTCGTGCTTCCCCCCCCCCAATGACCCCTACGAGATGGATAAAAGTAATTTTCTTGCATTGTTTCTCCCGACTAATCACAATTTTGTCTCGTAGGCGGATCTGCTGCTGCTGCTGGAGCGCTGGTTAAGCAGCTCGGAGGCGAGCTGATTGGATATCTGTTCATATTGGAGATCCCCTTCTTGAAGGGCCGTGACAAGCTGGACGGCGTGCCAACTGTCACTCTCCTTGAGACAGACGATTAGGGGCTCGAGACCAACAATCCGACCCCCTTTTAGGCTCACTTTGCCTAATTAAGCTCGACCGCGACAGGATACCCCCACTTGGACATCCCAATCAACTAATTTCCCAAAGCAATGTTTCCTGTAGCTTGTCTCTTTTTTGGTCAGACGCGTCTGTTTAATGAAGGAGGAGCGGGGGAGGCTCGAACATGGTGAACGTTGGGGCCTGCGACACGTCGTTGATTTCTGATTCTTTCATAGACAGGAGACAGTGTTTCCACGGGGCTCGGGATAACCCACCATTTTGCACTCTACCGGCGTTTGGGGCTCCTCAAAAGTAATCTGCGTCTTGGTTTAAAGGGAGAGAAGGGAGGATAAGATCAAACCCGGGTTGGGTGTGAAGTGTGCATTATAGACTTGGCTTATCATCTCCCCTCGAACCGCACAATGGGGTGCTATCGGTTCTATGTAGCCGAAGATATTGCAATATCGATATCTCCCAAATCTTTTGATCAAATTTACAAACTTGAGGTGCTAATTTTAGCTTGTGCACGATGTCAGTTACTGCACTCCTGTGATGAGAGGAACAAGCACAACAGCGCTGCTTATTTGGATTTCCTGGAATCATGCCTATAAACTAACAGCTATGATGTAAAACCGGGTAAGGTATCCGTGATGCTTATTTTTGACATCCTTCTGCTGCAAAAAGCTATGCTTGACTCCGATCTCAATATGCGAGGCCGGCTGCAAGTGGTATTTATCCCATTCAATCTAAATACATTATACCCAGACACCACTGATTTATGCCCCCACCTATCTTGGAGGACTTAATAAAGAAATTCGTAGCGCAGCCATTGCGTGTTCTTCTAATGTCAAGTTTCGCGAGGGAGGCAGTGTAAATACTCACGTATTAGTTGATCATACCTCCGTTTATATTGCTATAATTTCCTGGTACTTATCTGCTTGGTGTACTTACTCTCTCCACGTCAGCCGCAGTAGGCTTCCGGGATTCTTTGGGGTAATATCTTTGCAAGTGTATATAATAAATCAATGCATTAAATATGAGATAATGGTGTAACATTTTATCCGGCACGTAGGGCAATATGGACATAAGCGATGCATGAAGGGAAAAGGATAATAAAATACGCACTTAGTACTTCTGATTTCTAGGTTTTGGTTGCATGAAGTTAACATGTTGTGCTTGAGCCTAGATAAAACAGAATGTTTCTGGATGAGACGTTTCCTCAATGTTATAGTGAGACATCTTAAAACTATTTCAATGATCTTTTCCATCATATTACTATTCGACGTGGACATTTTATATTACAAGAGATCGAGTGAATGTCTGCAAATACTTGAGTTCCGTTAATCGAGGTTAATGACCGAGAGAAGGATAAAGGGGATGGTAAAATGGAAACAAAATGAAAGAACAAAAATGAGGCGAGAAATAAATATAAAAGAGTAATGAACACAAAAAAAAACAAAAAGAAGGGGAGAAGGAGAAGGGGGGGGGGGGGGGTTAAAAAAACCCCCCGAAAATATCATCTCATCGCTATACCGCAGTCTTTGCAGAAGACTAAAGAAAGTAAGGAAATACTTCATTTACTCTTATAGTATACCGGTGTCAGGCGAGCATGTCGTTAATATATACTTAGGTGCATAACTTGACTCATCGTGGGTCCTCAGTCTACTCTAGTTTGCGTCTCCAAGGCTGGCGGAACTGGAACTGGAACTGGAACTTGGCGATTACCGGTGCAAACCAATCTGCTACCTCCCTAACTAACAACTTTGTTACTATTCCCTTTTAAGGGAACGGTATTCAATGTCCCTTAACTATAAAACCAAGTTCTCAAGTTCAGTCTTTTAAAATTACAAATGCTTTTTCTTGCTTTTAAAACAGTTAATGCTCTTATCACCTAACAAAACAATGTTAGTCCCTTTATTTCTCAACAATACTGTTATTTATATGTTATTCACAGTGTTACCAGACTGACTCAATGTATATGAACCCCATAACCGGTGCCCCATTTCCGCAATACTTATTCACGCTTATGACTCTGCTCAACTCACCATTCCCCACCATTCCTAGTTCACTCCACTCCACTCTATTTCTAGAATCACCACCACAAGTTAAATAATGGAATCGAAATCGTTCCTAAAACAATCCTTGAATTATCAAACTCGCCACCCGTCCTCGCTGAAGTGCGATCCATGCATAAACCAACTAGACTAATTTATATATACCAACCTCTCCGGTCATCATCATCTATGGATTTTATATACAAATGCTATACGCTGTATGCAAAGAACCCTCATCCCCAATCCCTTTCTCCTTCTCTGTCCATGCCTATTGTATAGTTAGTAAGTACACCATGCTTTTGAGTGGTAGTCCACCACTGTCTGGCTGTTTTCCTTTCAATCACACTTGACCAGCCAGCTTGCTGCTTTCGTTCCTTCGTTTATAATGCATATTGCAGTATATTTTATTTTCCTCCAATTTACAAAATCACGCCTGCATCACCCTCATCAACGATGATGTTCCTCACCCTAGTTCCCTGACTTTCAATGTAATACCTCCTCGCCAAACCCACTTGCTCTGCCAAAGCGAGCTGCTGATAGGCGGCCTCGCCACCGCCAACCATGAGCATAGCAATGGGGTGTCTTCGTTGAATGCCGCCGGGTGTAAGCTGGGGCTCGTCGAGAAGGGGACGGACGAGGCCGGCGCCTGCCACAGAGAGCGCATAGGTGCGGTAATCTGCGCCGTCGTCGTCCTCATCCGATACCATGACCACGAGTTGTAGTGACTTGGCTGCTGGTTGGTAGGCTGGGATATTGGCAAGCTTGGCGCTGAAGTTGCAGCCGCCGCGACGCATGACAATGACCTGGTGGTCGCGCGGGGCTTCGTCGGGGAGGGGTCCGGCACATGCGTCGCCAGCCGCGTAGATGGTGGACCACGGGAAGATGCCGTTCGGGACGGGGCCGAATTCGGGGACATGGGCACCGATGGGGATGTTGACGGGTGGTAAGGGGGCGGCGCCAAGGCCAGTAGGTGTGACGGCCGTCTGGTTGACGACGTAGTTGTACGGAAGAGGAGGAGCACCTCGCTTGCCACCCCCCGGAAGAGCAGTCAATGTATCCGGCGGCATCTGGAGATCCAAGGACGCAACCATATGACTAAGGAGTGACTTCACAAAAGACCCAAACTGCGCAACAGCAGTAGTAGAAGGGGAAGGGGAATGGTTATCTTGCTCGAGATCGAGATCATCTTCTTCTGGATAGTCCATATCGTCATGACCATATTCCCGACCCTCGTCATCGGTGACTGTGTCGTTTTGGGCAAATTCCACCCGATGTAGTTGCTGTAGCTTCACAACAACCGAGTCTCGGACAAGGTTGAACCTGGGATCCGAAACATCTCCGAGAATCGCCCGGTCCAAGACAACAAATTCATCCCGACCCAAAGGAACACCGTTGACCTTGTTAACACGCCACTCGTGATCTTCGGCCTCCTCCAGCCGCATCGCCACCTTTAAGCCAGACAGGCTGGAGACACGGATACGATCGGCGGTGAGGCGTTCTATGTTTTGGGCTCCAAGCATAAAATTGAAAGAACTGCCGCCAACTACTTGCTGGGCGTTGGAAGCAAACTCCAAGACGACCTCGACCGGCTGGTAGACTTTGGCACATGTCCCGTTACTGGGCAGCATCTCGGGCGGAAGAGTCCAAGGAAAAGGCGTAAAGCCAGACGCGGCGCCGACACCCTGAGAGCTTGAGCGGGGATTGGACACCAAATGCAAGTCTAGCATCCGAGCGGCGTGGTAAATGTCCTCCCTTGCCGCGGTCACAGACCCTGTTAGGGGGGTGATAGTCGGCCGCGCCGGACACGAGTTGGTGTAGCTCTCGTCGTAGTATACCGTCAAATCTGTACGATCAGATCTGGAGCGATGATGTCTATCCTTTGGCTGTTCTCTTGGAATAATGAGCGGATGGCCCTCAGTAGTGAAGACATATGCTTCGTCCAGTCTATTCAGGGGATGAGCATCATCAAACAGCAGATACATGTATTTTGCTGTTTCGCCAAGGAAGAAACTCTCCATGCGATCGCTCTTCTCGCCGTCGAGGACATTTTGCAGTCCCGCCCAGCC
This sequence comes from Lasiosphaeriaceae sp. G1095, assembly GCA_027569635.1. NCBI lineage: Eukaryota > Fungi > Ascomycota > Sordariomycetes > Sordariales > Lasiosphaeriaceae > Lasiosphaeriaceae sp. G1095. The sequence continues at coordinate 12,697 of JAPDFK010000144.1, forward strand.
GCACGGCGTCCAACACCGTCTGGTAATGTCGCGAAGGACCATCTCGCCAACGTAGAGATACCATGGATCCTTGGTCGCACGATACAGGTGGTACGTTGACTCAATGAACTCGGGCCTCAATGGCCACCAGCCGAGACCGCCCTCAACGGTTTTCTCCCGAATGGACCATCGTTCCGGAAGAGCCGAATACCGAGCCCATATCGCCGTGTAAAGAAGGTTTGTCTCGATGGCCTCGTCTAGCTCACCGGCAAGGACAAGCAAGCCCGAGTAGTACGCACCTAAACTATCAACCCAGTTGGATGCCAGCGAGCCCGTCCAAATATTGACCGTCTCATAATGAGGGTGGTCTCTCTCGCTGTAGAGATGACGCTTAATTGCGGCATGGGCATGATGCCAGGCCTCGAGGAACGAGGCAGGCGAGTTTTCAACGTCACTAAGTGGAGCAAAAAGTGTGTTCGGGTCCATCCAGTTTGTAGCGGCGTTTGGCTGAATGGCGGCGGTCCGATTAGGAAGCTCGTGTCCAGATAGAAGGATGTGGGATTTCAGAGCATACTCAAAGAAGCTGTCAGCGCCAGCTCCAATCACGGAAAAGGATCCTATCCAATGTCCGTGTTCGGCATCCACCCCGGCGCCAATGAGGCCTATCTGGCTCTTCCTGTACCACACGGCCCAGAATGCTCGCTTGGCGAGCTGCTCAAAGCGTGGGTCGCCAGTGAGGCGGCTGAGAACAGTGAACTCAAGCACAAGAGAGCCTGCACCAGCACTGCAGGTCTCGGTAATCTCGGCCGGTCCTTCGGCGCCGCTCGCGCCCGGGGGAGAATCGTGCAGGGGCGAGTTGGCGTAGAAGGGAATGCCGTGTCGTAAATTGACCCGCGGGTACGGCATACCCGTCTTGGTATAGAAGGCCGGGAGAAGTCTCTGGGCCAGATCTTGGGTCAAACGAAGCAGCTGGCCATCGTACCTGAGCCCATTCGGCCACACTATGGGCCGCGGGTTCAAGGGGTCGTCGCCAGGCCGGCGGGGATCGTACCCAGTGATCGGTAACGCACCAATGGCGAACAGGTGGGCGCTGAGCAGACCTCCCACGCCTCGGATGACCGTCTCGAAGACCTGCACCTTGCTGTCGACATTGAAACCGCGGCCGCGTAGCCCTACACCCGAGGGGCCAGGGCGGCCATCCCCGTATTGTTGGACCAAAGCGGCGACGCCATCCTGGAAATCACGCAGCGCCTTGGGGCCGGTATTTCGGTCGTCTGGAGGGGCTGACGCAAGAATAGCCAGTGTGGAGAGGCTGTCTATCAGGGTGAGGGAGTAGTTGCCCAGGACATCGTTGAGTTCGACGTTTCGGGGGTTCTTGGCATCGCGACTCAAGGGGGTGCAAGATACGGGTCGCAGCTAGAAAGACAAACAAGTTCATGATTAGCACGAGTACACATCTATATACACTAAATTCGAGGACATACCTCGTCTTCAGGGAATGCGACTCGCATGTAGTTGTCATAACCATGATAGAACATCTCGACGGTTTCTCGTCGCAAATCCGTCACGCGACTCGGTCGCATGGCCGCTACGGGCCCCCCTAGCCACGAAACAAGGACGGCGAGCACAAGAAACCATGGTAGCAGAATCCTGGTCCTCTTGCTCACCAAGCGCGGGAGGTTTCTTCCAAACCCCAACGCAGGTTGCGAGGGTCTGGGTCTGGAGCGGCCATCACCAGCAGCCAATGAGCGGCGGTCCATGCCGGGGCAGAGGCATCACCTGTAGCGTGAGTTGGGAGGCAACATGTGTTGCAGCGGGCGTGTTAATTCGATTAAAAGGGGGAGGGATACGGACACGCAATAGCAGCGACGATGTCAACAAAGCAAAACTGGTGATGCTGATGCTGATACGCTGTAATAATGAGCGATGACGATGTTGGCGCTGTGGCCTTTGAAGCTTGGCCAATCTGGCACGTGCTGTCCTCCCACAATGCTCCACTTTTTGGACCCGCTCAAGCCGCTCTCGCGAGGGAGGCTTGGGTTGACCCTTATGTAATCTGATACCTGTTCGCCGTGTTGAACTCTATCGAACACTCTATATGAATTTCTCCACGTGTTGTGAATACCCATCTTATCTTCAAAGTTTTAGGACTTCTCACCTTCCACCCAGGGGTGGGAGGCTGGTATATAGAGATGCCGAAACTAGGTACCCAGTTTATCCCTTTGGTGGCAGATGTTTGCGGTCCCTAGAATACATGTTGGTCGGCCTGTTTCACAGCATGGAAGACACCTGCAAGTTTCCATCCCGAATCAAGTTACACACAGGGCCTGGTTTACACAGGGCACATACTGTTAGCGACTCGGCGACGGTGTAACGGCCACCAGTTCGTCTCAATGATGGCTGGCCTCTACTTCGGCGAGAACGATGAACGATGATCAATGCCACTTTCTCTCGGCCATCGTCTCTGGTGGTGAATTTGCCGTTCACAAGGGTACAGTACCTCAAAACCGGCATCAAGAACGGCAAGGATGACCCAGCTCCGATGATCAGAGCCGTAACCCCGAGCCGTCTATGCGCGGCCCGCAGCGCAAGCCGGATGAGCTTGTCGGCTTGTCAACGATGCCAGCTGCATACACGCGGAGAGCTAGGTAAACTCAGTCGAGTCCAAAGTAGGTATGCTTAAATGAAGGATGAGGCTCTCCTTGGGGGTTTGATCCTGACGACTCTTTCAAAGGCCGGTAAGGATTGTGGCGATTCGATTGTTTGAAGGCTTGGTGGGTTATGTTGGCTACGGATCTGTTAGGAGATGCCTCCCTGCGCGGGTATGTTGTAATGTAGCAAATACCTGGTGCGTGTGTATATGTCCTCTGTTGGTTGTACTTGTACATGTACATACACATCCATCATGCTGTCTAACGCATGCATTAGGCGCGACTAACAAACTTTTAACGATAAACGGCCACCCGGGTCATAGGCCGAGGGTTTACGCCCGAATGTATATAGAGGTAGTCCGTAGATTAGTCAGTGAAGATTTCAGATCAAGGTCGCAACAATAGCAGTTAGCGCCATGCAGCAGATAGAAGGGAGTGGTGCCAGTTGTCGTCGGCGCCGAAACAAAAGACTTTTCTCCGAGCCTGACTTGAGCGAGGCTTGCCCTTGTCGTTCTCGTTGTTCTTGTCCTCGTCGCAATGGTGGGAAGGCGGCGGGCGGACGGGTTGAATTCCCGGAAGAAACAAAACCGCCTGGGCGTTATCAATTCAGCAAAGCAAGCAAGCAAGCAAGCAAGCCCGTCACATTTCAAGGCGGTGCAAGCATCCCAATGTTGCGACGCGGGGCACGTTCCTCTCTCTGTCTTGAAGGCCGAATACGCGGAAAACTATACTGCTCCGCTGGGTATGTGTTGGATACTTGCCGGTACATGTCTCGGAGAAAATGAAGGGATTGGGTAGGGCTGGGCTACCTGCATTCCCGCCACCAGTCGTCGGGACCGGGATTCGATGCCGCCGCCCGCCCCGACCTCCCAATGCGCGACTCTGCAGCATCAAAGCGCAGACCTCGGTGTAGGGCATGTTCCGTGCATGATTTGGAACTATAGGCGCGTCGGATCTCGGTGGTCATAAACACCCGACCGGCGTACATGTACCTAACTTTGCTGAGGATTGAAAGGAGTACGGACGTACATGCGCCATTATGTATGAGAGGGAAAGATGAGAGATAGGGGGCGGACGCGTGTCAGCATTGCCGTCGTCGGCGACGGCTGGTAGCGGGACTTTGAGAGAGAAAAAAAAAAAGAAGAAAAAAAGGCGGCTGGATAGTGTGTCGAGACGGTCTAACTCTGAGATGGCCGCCAGCGAATCGCAACTCTGTGATTCTCTTTTGCACCTGTGCGGCACAGCTGGGAGACTAGCTCCTAGCTCTCACCACCATCGTCACTTGCCAGCCATCATGGCGGCACGCCGACAGTAGTAGAATCCTTACCACGGGAGAGAAGTTGTGCTCTATGCTCGTCGCGAATGGAGCGTAGTGAATTTTGTGCGGCACACACCACGCCTCTTGATCAGGCATTATCAGGATCGCCAGATACACCAAGGCCAGGCTCGAAAGGCCGCGTTGGCGAAAGGCCGCGTTGGTGTTAGTGATATTGTCCGGAAAGCTAAGTTAAGGCAAACTGATAAGTTACGTGTGCTGGTGGTGGGAACTCTGTAGGTAGTAGCACTAAAGGATGAAGCTATTCGCAATCATACGAGGCGTCGTCGACGTGCGGGCGCAATCCCGCTAACGCAGGTTATGTCCCGGTCCCAGCTCGAAGGAGAAGATTGTGATTGATTGGTTCCATGGATACATACCTCACTTCCCGACACGACGGTGAGGAAGGAAGGAAGGAAGGAAGGAAGGAAGGAGGGAGGGAGGGAGAGCATCTGTAGAACCGTGCATTTGCCGGCAACTTCCGGGATGTTTTACAGTTCCAGAATTTTTCGATTGGAGAGCCAGAGTCGCAGTCGAGGATTTCAATCTTGTCTGCTGTGCCAGAGGCGGGCGGGCTGGGCGGACTGGCTGGCTCGGGTTGTGTGGCGAGACGGTTTATCTTTTGTCACGGGGAAGGCTCGAGTCGGTGGGATATTCAACTAAACCGTGTAGCGAAATCCGGTGCTGGTTTAAACCCGCGGACCTCACAGAAATGCTCGAAGGCGTTCAGGGAAAGCCGCTACGGGTGATTGCTAGTATAGACTGAAAAGCCAGGGTTCCACAAAGTATGGACGGGAACTCAGATCAGGGTAGGTTGATAGAGGTAGGCAGATAGGGGAGGTATGTAGAGGACGTGTCCAGCTCGCGCTCACCCTAGCTTCCGGCAATGGCTTCAATGATTTTTACCTCCGATGGGTCTCGGCGTTTTCTGCGTCGCAGCAGCCAATCCCAGCCAGTCTATCCGCTTCGTCAGGAACTGTATGTACCTTTCCTGGGAATTTGGAGAAGGATTCCGTCAATGCCTCCAGGGGGGTTAATTGGGGTTAATTGTCCGCGCTGGCTGTGTAACAATATCGGGTAGGCTGGATTGCGTATCGACTCAGGTTCAGGCCGCCTTCCAAATGATACCTATACTACCTGATTCAGGGACACTGTACCTAATATACATACAAAAACCGCCTGACAAAATGAACACGGGGTTATTTGTCAACTATTCCGGTATACGATCGACAAGGCATTCACTAGCATAGAACAATAACGCAAGCATAGTTTGCGTTTTTGTGTTCATGTTTATGTTCATGCCCATGTCCATACGGATACAGTGCAGTGCAGTACGCGTATGGAGTAGCAGCCGGAGTGTCTTCCGGCCGTTCAGTTCTCCGGACATCATCCCACTATCTCGCAAGCTTGCCCCATATGTAGAAGCAATTGTGATGAAGGTCAGCTAAAAAGCACACTACTGTTCTTTACCGGACCGTAGTGATGATGCTGGCCACTCAGTAGCGCATGTCCTCCAACCGGAAAGACAAGCGCGATTGCAGGCCAAGGTGACCAAGGAGGAAGGCGCTTATTTCGAGTTTTGATCCCCCAAGTACGGGCCCCTCCCCGCGATTTATACGGGGTTTTCGTGGATCCCGTCCCGTCGCTTGTGCTGGAGCTGTGTGTGCGCGGAAACAAAAACGAAACCTTGGCTTCCATGGAAATGTCAAAGGAACCAAGAACTATGGGCATTCCCCTATTAGCGCGCTGCAAGGTCCTTTAGATCACATGACCATTGCACTGCCTCGAACAATCTTTTACACGTTACATGGCCGTGAAGACTGACTGGAGGGAGAGAACCACCTCGCAATCGCACCCTAATCCCTTGGCACGGGGTGAAAGTGGGTTCTTGGTTGAGGGTAAAATGAATGCTTCAGGTAAGGTCAAGTGTGGCGGGGGGAAGAGGAGGAGCGAAGGAATGGAGCAGAGGGGGCCAAGAGGAACGAACTACTATTTTGACCAAATCGCGTATATTTTTTTTTTATGGAGACAAAAAGTTACACAGTCCGAGGGAGAGAGGCGTGGATTGTGGTTTTTTTCTTGTTGCTGGGAAAGGGCGTTGTCTCACGTTTCCACGATAATTTGGTCGGGAGCACGGATGACGGCATTGTTTTGTTTTGTGGGTGATTCTAAATTTACGATTAAGGTGAGGCTCTCGCTCGCCTCGCAACGGGCGCCACGGCGTTCGCACATGGAACGGGAAGGGAGAGTAAAAACGGGGTCCCCAGGTCGGGTCTTGGGAAGCTTCCAATCCCTTTCCTTTCCCCCTTGCTGGCTCCAAGAATCCAGCGAAGGAACACACCTAAGGGACAAGGGACAGGGGCTCGGGGAGACAATTGGGGCAGTGTTCCTCCCTACTCTCCAGTGTCTTCAGTGGATGCTTCTTCCACTTTATTACCTGCCATCGTTGACGACGAACCCCACCTGCCCGCCCCCTCGCTCTCTCTCTCTCTCTCTGCTTAGTGTCGGCGGAATTGCGCCATTCTTTGCGACCTTTTATCTCCACGGCTCTCCACGGTGCTGATGGATTATAAACCCGAGTCATCAGAGAGGATTGACGAGGAATATCGGGACCGAGGCCGTGAAAGTGGCTTTCCTTTGGGGATGAGGGGAGGGATTGGCATTCCATTCCGCTCCCACCACTCCCTTTTCTCCTTCCAGGCTTCCCCCCTCCCACCCCTCCTCCTCGGGCCCCTCCTCCCTCGCTCTCTCTGAGTCTCTCATTTGTGTGTGTGTGTGGGCGAGGAGGAGGAGGATACCTTAGGGAAGAAGGAAGTGGTGGTAATGTCATGGATGGTCCTTGCACTACTAATCCCCATCGTTTCAAAAAGCTTAGTGTGCCTTCTAGGAGCACAGCAGAGCAAGGAAGGGATCCATTGCTTCTGAGAAAAAAAGGCGGGGTGTGCCGCCTGTTTCTTGATTGGGAACACTTTCAGTGATTCGTTTAAGTTGCGAGGCCATCAGGCACAGCCCACCAGCCCGGCCGGGCTGCATATTCACCAATCTGAATAATGTGCCATTCGCATGCAAGCCAAGTCTGTTTCCCAATAATGACACATCCAGACAAGGCAGCCAGGCAGGCAACCATGGTCCGAACCGAGACCCAAGGCTCATTCGTTCGTCATTCAGCGTTACTGTCATGCCCTGTTGCCATGTCGAGAGAGCGAGCAAAATAAAGAAGACACCAGGAGGAGAGAGGATATAATATGCAGAAAAATATCGCTGTTGCCAGATTTGATTTGTATGTACACATATTTCGACTTGCTATCTATTAGGAAGCTAGGTATGTGAAGGATCGTTACATATCTCAAGTTGAGAGTCTAGGACTCAAAAATCGCGCCCAAGGTATTTCCGCCCAATTTAAACACTCCAATGTGTGTGCCTCCTGCTCCCATTCCGGAACTCCCATTCCACAAGATGAGATGCTAGTAATGGAAGATGAACTATAAAAAAAAAAAAGATTTGTTGACGAAAAAGAATTCCAGCCGCGTGAGCATTATGTTTCCTTTCTTTTGCCGGCCCCTTTTCATGGGGCAATAATACTTCAAAAAGAAATTACACAGGGAAAATGAACAAAATTACCACTCCGTTGGTCTGAATGTAACAAATATCTCTTTCTATGTGTTATTGGGAAATGTAGTGGTCCACTCGTGCCTGCTGCTGCATCATCTGCTCGCAGGCTTGGCGAGCTACTCGCTCGCTGTGATGGTTGAGATCACGGGTTGGCGGTCGGCTCGCCCTCTCGTCCTCATATGTGAGCTCCATGATCTCGGGGCTCAGGCTGTTCTCGGCCTTGACTTGCTTGTTGAAGATGTGGTCGAGATAGTCGTTTTCCTGCTCCGATGAGAATGTTGGCGCGATGCTGGCGTCGTCGCTCATCATGTCGAATGACGGTTGTCGGTTCGCTGTCGTAACGTGGTGCGTATGGCCCTGGAATGCCGGGTGTAGGCCGAGCCCATTGGACCAATCGTTCATAACATTCGAGTTGTGTTGATGCCCGTTCTGCGAGCTGGCTCGTCGACGCGCCGCCTTATTCTTTCGACGGCGTGTCCCCGTCTTCTCATCGACGGTAGCTTCTTCCATGCCCAATTTGACAAGCATTGCCTCGACATGTTGCGGCTTCCAGTCCCAGACCCTGCACCCGCCGTTCTCCTTCATGCGGGCCAAGATGAGCTGATATCGCTTGTCTTCGTAGTATCTGTGAGCCTCTTTAAGCCGCTCGATCTGTGGCGAAACTTGTTAGAATCGGAACAACTATTACGGTCACAGCTAGAAAAGAAGTTGGTCATCTTACCTCTCGCTTTGGCCATACGCCAAACTTTGCAACGGCGCGTGACACTTTCATTTGGAGGGCTGCCTTCTCCCAGTTCCCCTGGTGCTTCTCAGAGTACTTGGCTTTCATCTCTTCCCACATCCCCTTGCCTTTTTCCGAAATAAACTCTTTGCGAAGCTGAAACAGGTACTTGTCGTCCTCTGGCGCATCTTCTCTGAGAGTAAGTTCTTCCTTGTCATCGTCGTCCAATTGGCCCTGACCGTCTGACGAGCCAACATGGGGGGTCGACTTGGGTGTTCTCGCCGGCTTCCGGGCGGGCGCCGGCTTTTTGCGCGGTTGCACTCTCCTGCCGGGGCTGAGGGACGGGTGGGATGGATATGCCCCCATGAGCATAGAGGGGTCCCGGAGGTCTTCAATGCCGCCTATTCGTGGTGTTGTTTGCTGCCTGAAGTGGGAAGGGTGCGGTTGTGTTAGAATGGGCGCCCCTCCGTTGGAAGGCATGCGGTGGTGCATGTGTGGTGTGTTGACAGCCACGTGAGTTTGCGGCCGGAAGGGATAGCCCGAGGCGTGGTCGAGCTCGGGATTTGTGAATTGATGATAGTCGTGGAATGTGTGGTGGGCCACCTCACCGTCGTTTGGGCCTGAGACGGTGAAGGATCCCAGATACGGGTCAATTGGGGGAGGAATCTCGGCCCTCGGTGAGGACGGGTGATGACCACCGGGAGGAGACTGAGCGATGTAGGGTGTCATGTCAAAGTGGCCTGCTTCTGTCGATTGCGGGTGCACCGTAGTCATGGGAGACGAGCTCTGGCTGTTACCGTTCATCTCGTAGCCGTAATACATCTTGGACGAGTTTGGAGGAGTTGGGACTTGGGTGCCGGGAGCAGTCTGCGCAGAATGATAGCTTCGCACAGACTTTGCGGGCGGCCTTTGCTGCAGAGGGGGGCTGCCGGAGCTTGACACGGGGGTCAGGAGCGAGGCGTCCGCGGCGGCCGGGTAGTTAAACGAAGACACTCCCGAGGCCTGTTTGTGAGGTGAGTCACCGAGTCAGTATGTACTCGCAGACACGAGCAAGGGCAATCTCAACATACAGCGCTGTAGGGATCGAGGTCCGCAGTGGTGTAGGCACCCGTGGACGGGCCGCTTGAGCAGGTGGGTAGGCCTTCCGCGTGGAGACGCTCACTGTGATGCGCACCGGGCGTGAGGTATTGGGTGCTGGTCATATCGACGTGGATACGCAGACGTTTTATTGTCCTGACGGGCGAGGCAGAGTACTGGTCCTCCCAGTCTGAGCCTAGCTGGTCCTCGAGGATGTCGACCAGCGGTGACGCGGGGTCGTCTTCTTGCCTGTCTGTGTTCATTTTAACTTCGTGTTCTGCTAAATCAACAACCACAATGGAGAGCAACAATGCGGACGCTGTGAAGCGGTCTTGTGCTTGCGGTCGCGAGCTAGGGCGGGGGGAAAGGGAAGGTCTGACCTTAATAGCCCAGCTTGGACTTGACTTGTCTTAGGGTCGGGTAGTGGGTCGTAGATGCGGCGGCGGCGAGGAGAAAGGAAGGGTGACAATAGGTGAGAAGGAGGAGGCTTACCTTACACGAGACGTAGGGGGCATCTATCTATATTCGTGAGAATGGAGATCGAGGTGTAAGAGCTTCGGGTGGTGGGGCTAGGATGCATACATGTCCCCGGCCCAGAACAGCATGGTGCCCTCATGGTATTAACGAGGGCCCAGAGACGACCGACCCCATAAGCAAAAGCCTCCTTTTGATGAATCCTGGACAACAGCCGGGATGGGACGCCCTCCTTGCTCTTCAGAGTCTGCGGGGGTGGGTGGAAAACAGTGCAAGGGTGCTCTCCCAATTTGTGACATGGGTCTGGACAACCTACCAGTTAGCCGCCAGAGACTGTGCCTGGAGACATGCATGGTGAACAGTGCCAGAACAAAGCCACTGATCATTGCCATGCACATCTGCTCTGGCCCTGGGCCTCGCTCGGCAACCAAGACAAGACAGTCTCCCAAAGTTGGACAGCACCAAGCAAGGCCTTTGCTGGCGGCCTAGCCTCATCCCAAGAGACGGCCGCCGCCGTTGTCGACTGGCCGACAGAGCAGCAGGGCCGAGGGCAGGACAAGGCTTTCTGCGGGAGCTGGGGGGGGAAGCCTCAACGGCGATGGGCATTCTATTCAACCGGACAGTGTGTATAGTATCTTGGCCTCTCGCGAGATGCCCGCTGAGTGAGGCTTTTGGGGGGTCATGGACGGGCCCGCATTGGGCAGGGCAAAGCAGAACTGACAAAAACAAACCGGACCACAACAGAGCTCGCCTTGTAAGGCAAAAACAAATGACAGTTCCTGGGACATTCAGGGCTACGGATGGCTTTGCTGTCGCCGGAACGAGGGGTTGCTCCGCAAGGTGATCAACGGTGCCGAGCAGCGAGCTGCGCTTGACTGGCGACCAGAAGAGCGGGATCTGCCGCCTGAGCTCCCAACTTTTTAAGGACGGTACATACATGTACAGGCAGTACATACATGCCTCCCGCCCTAGGAACAGACTACCCATCCATGAGGCACCCAGCAATGTGCTCGTCGAGATGGCACCCGCAGCTCGTGCAGATGTGTACCGTGTAGGGGACTCCAATTCGTCAACAAAGACTAATGAGTGGGCGACCATCGACTGAGCAATGACTCTTGACATGGGCTGCTAGGGTGAGATGGGAGGAGCCGGAAAGGGACCTAGTCTCTGCCAGTGTAGCGCATTGGATGCTAAGCGGGGGCTTTTGGATGGAATGGATCTCGCCCAGGACTCTAGAGGCATAGCATGCTCAAATTGTGAAGGAGGCGTGGTTGCGGGACGGTACCCTGGATGGCAAAAAAGGGCTGCCAAGAGGCAGGGGCAGGGCGACAGGGGTGCCAATGCAAGGAAGGTCACGTCGTCTGCTGGTGGTACTCGAGTCTAGCGGACACGCCGCGCCCAAGTTGCAGGCGAGCTGAGGTACCGTGACATGAAAGTCTAGGAGATCAAGGAAAGGACAGTATGTACCAGTACGGTCCAGACTACATGCGAGAGCCGGACAGCTTTGATCTATGGACATCGAAGACTTTGACTTGGGACGCCAACTGGAGATAGCCGCCAGCCCGCTGGTTGGTTCGACAAGATGATGGGATAGACGCCAGAAGGAGTCGTCCCCTGGAGCTTATTACAACCTTTGGAGAGGTCATTGATGAGATGCTCAAAGAAGCCAACAATAAAACATTGATTCCCCGTTTTGGAATATAATCATTTCTCTTGGGTCCCGAGTCTTGCATTTGAGGGCGATGCCGGTTGAAGGGGGGCACTGCAGCCTCTGTTGTCGTCTGGAGTCAGGACCCGAGGGAGGCTAGCCGCTGTGATACAGCAGACACAGCTTAGGTCTTGTGTAATGTCGAGGACTCGAGGTGCATTCGACAATATAATCGAGCTAGGCATCACCAGGCCCCCAAATCCACAATGGAATTGCCGAGGAAGAATGTGAGCGAGCACCGAGGACTGAGCAAGTAGCACTCGGTGAGTGAGCCTGAGCACTGAGCAGCACTCACTCGATGCACCATGCCAGGCGAGCTCGGGCGATGATCCGCCACTGCTAAATTTGACCGAGCTGGAGCTGCCGTTAACACGCGGGGAGTCTTGCTGGCTTGGACTGCTGCTGCTGCTTTGATGAAACGGCTGCGCCAGGGACGCTGGCCAGCTGGCCGTTCTCCTGAAGCAGGACTAGCGGGAACAGGGTGGGAGATATTCACAGGTCGGACAGCCGACGGCGCAGAATAAACAGTAGAGAAGCTAGACCGGGTTACGTGTACGTGCTTGCGTAGGGCAGACGAATCAATTGCTTGGCAATGAGGACGGTGAGATTGAGAAAGGGGGACGATGGGACAAGAAGCTGACTAGCAACATCAGTTACCATTCCAGAAAGTAGCGAGAAGCAAAGATGTCGCCAGTTGTGCACAGTAGGAATTGGATCCAAAGCTGTCCAGATCGCCGGTCCTTGGTGGGGAGGGAGGTGGTCCCGGCGGATTTAGGAGCGGGATTAGCAGAAACTGGAGCCTCCTCAATACGGCCGGCCAATCACAGCACTGCTTCTGAAAGAAGAAGTCGAGTTTTATCGTATGTTCAATGGTGCCTGCCCCAGGAGACCCACATCCTGTGCAACAGTTGCAGGACCCACAAGGAATAGCAACATCTCGTCGCAAGGCGACAAGCTGCATTTGTCAGACTGACCGGCCACACGGCGGCTTGAGTCACGAGTGGAAGCTCGCCCAAGGGACATGCAACGGCAGGTAATCTGACGGGTTCCATGTCTTCACCACCACGGGTACCTAACTCTAAAAGTCTAAAAGTCCTTCCTGTCTGTAGAGTGGGTACCTATGTACCTACTCTTGGCTGAACGGGAAGTGTCCTGGGGTCTGCCTGGCTCAGGCTGGAACGGAATCTCACTGCATCCATCGCACCCGCACAATGTACTCAGAACTGGAAGCTGCACGGCCGCCCCAGGCCCCAGGCCCCCATCGCCTACATGTCCATCATTAAATTTTCCAGTAGGTCTATTTCTTTCAAAACAAATCCGCCTGACGCAGGATGTCGGATTTGGCGGGAAGGGATTGTCTTTCGGAAGCTGTCTTCTCAGCAGTCGTCGCAGACTTATGATATCATGCCGACAACTCGCTCTTTGTCAGATTTTCTAAACACACTGACCACATCACGGCAGCTATGTCCGATCGATCTGACTGCGACTCGATCTAAAAACAGACTTTGTCCTGTTTCGAAACACATCCGCCGAGAGCGGCGCAGGAACCTGGGGGACCTTCAACAGCTGCCAGCTGTGCCGCCACATTGTTTGGCCGGGAAATTGAGAGCCCAAGGCTGTGCAAGCAGACTGGCCAATCGTATCTGTTACCATTCTGTCGGGTCGCGCTATCCCGTTTGGACGGCCCCATGTCCCAAAAGAGCTGTGATAGTGGGCATCTAAGTCACCGTGCCCTCTTCTGCTGCATGAGATGAGTTAGGCCGAAACCTGATCGACTCAACCGAGTGAGCTACCATGAGCTACGCAAGAGTTGATGTAGCCCGGGCAGCCGTGGATCGCCCCAGTGACACCCGTCCTCCAGTGACACCCGTCCTCCAGTAACAGCCCGTCCAAGAACGTTCTGGGCGTCGAGGGAGGGGCTTGAATGATGGACCGATTGGATTGCCGCCCGCAGACGCGCTTAATACGCCCTTTGATTGGCTGAGGAGACGGCAGTCCTGCACTTCAGGAACCAACAAACACAACCAGCAAGCTCGCGAAAAAGCGCAAAATGGCACGAATGGCGGTTGCAGTGCGCAGGGTTATGACAAAATGCCCTAACGGGTCAAATTGGCGTCGCTGGATTGGAGCCATGGCATTGTGATCTGTCGGGTTGCTCAAGGTACCTTCAGTGTGGAGTCATTCAGGGACTCATTAAGTGTGCTATCGCTCTCAGCCTACAGCAGCGTGAGGCAGGCGCGGTCGACTTGCTCGTTCAGTCGTCCCCTCCGACCGGGAATCTTGTCGGCGGTCCTTCTCTCGCGTCTCTTCACCTCATCCACCCACTTTGCCTCGCTCTATTGAATCCCGCGGGTCCATGACTCCAGCACTCCAGGCAGGTACGTGAGCCATTGCTGACCAGCAGCATGTAATGAAACCTTGCCTGCAACTAGAGGCGAATGAGGTAGTGAGGTTGTACAAGGACGAGTTCAGGACGCCCGTACCTCGGGTTTTGACCATTGCCCAAGCCTCTTTCCATATCCACAGCACACCAAGTCTAACTCACCTCGGCTGGGCGCTCCATCTTGTGTAGCTGCCAATGGGTGCTACCCCCAAGAATGAGCACGACTGAGCGCCCGCATCCCGCGTCGCCTCACCAATCAGCACCCGCGGGCCAGTTTCCTTGCTCCCCGCAACCCATCTCCACAAGTCCACTAGCAGCATCTCAGTGGGGTGTTCTTTCCCCCCTCCTTTTTTTTAAAAATTTTTTTTTTTTTTTTACTTCTTTGTGATTGCTCAATACTTGCCCTCAGCTTCAGGGATCTAGGTAGTCTTCCAGGTTTCTCTGTTGAGATTAGGTATGTGCCGAGGTAGCTACCGCGATCACTCGGGGAGGTAAATGCCTTCCCTGCCTGGGAGCTTCCCATGCCCCCGCACACCTTTTCTGTTCCCACAGACCCTTGTACAATGTACTCACTACTCACTTTTTTCTTGCTTACGTCGTCATCTCCCCCCCCCCCCGGCCGTCTCGCCTTGGCCCCCTAGCTCATTCATGCCTGGCACTTTTGTAAACAGGCCTGTCGAGTCAAGTCGAGTCCCATCTCTTGGCCTACCCAAGTCATGCCTGATAGGGCTGCTCACCACCTCGTCACCACATGCCTCTCCATCGAGCATGAAGGCTTCAGATGTGCATGGAAGCGCCTGGGCAGCGAACTCTTGGATGGTTGCACCAGCGAAGCTATTGATTACCGTTCTGGGTCTCGTCCGCCGTCGACGCGTGTTCGCCGTAAATCTCCGGAATTTCAGACAGACACGGCTCAGGGTCGACTTCCAGGTTATTACTCCAGTGCTCAAAGACAGCCAGCCGTCTTCGGCATATCTGTGAGAGGCTTGAGAGGAGGGTGGGACTATGTGGCGTCGACAGACACCCACACCCACTCTCGCACACACGCACATCATCCCCCACCTAAGGCTGCAATGGTGTGGTGGAATTGGGAGTTGGGAAATGAACGGCCCATTCTCACGCGCCCGGTCCCCATCCGATGTGGCCTTCGCAATGTCGGCTCCTCCTGCTCCGGCGGTGCCTGGTTCGGTGTCACTTCTTTCCGCTGTGCATCGGGCACGTTCCCAAGCGTCGGGGATCCAGTTGCGAAGACCGGATAGGCGCTGTCAAGATATCGCCGTACCGGCAGTCTGGAACGCTACCCACCACAGCTGACACGTTTTCGTCCGAACCCGGCGGCAAGACAAGTCAGACAAGTCAGACTGCATCTCGCTTTGGGGCGGTGGCATGTGTGTGTACTGTGTCTATGTGCTGTGGCCATTCCACGTCACAACACGCACGCCCGCTCATCTGTCGAGCATGTCGAGCACCACAACATTTTATCATCTCTTGTAGGCCTCATATGACATGGCTCCATCTCTCCCGCGCGCGGCCCGCCCTTGGCGCTGCCATCAAATGCGAAAGATATCACGCTTTCTTGAGCTGGTGGCCGTTCCTCTCATCGGCAGCTCTGTCGCCCGAACTTGTCTCTTCAGCTATCAACTCAACACTACCTGCTCGTATCTACCTATCCAAGTACCCATCCACTTGGTGAATGAATAGTTGGCAGCCCCCATCACCGACACTTATGTCGGATCGGATGTGTCGGGGAGCTCGAGGCTAAATGCCGTTGATTCCATTGGCCGTTCTGTTTTGGGTCGCCTGGGTCTTCCCCTCGTGGGCTTCATTAGAGTATTAGCAGCACACAGCGCCACCGACACACATCAAGACATGGATGCTCATCCCTCGTCCCTTTTCCTTAGGGTTTGCTGTTTTCCCGGGAATTTACACTAAGCCCGGATGAAAGAGCGGCACGGATTTTGAAAGACAGCGGAAGACGGTTGCGCGTCTATTCGACGGTGGTACACACCTACATGCTACCGCGAACTTCTCTTGGTGCCAAGGTCGCACAGAGCATGCACAAGCAGGCGCCTCCCTGTTGACTGCATACCACGTAGTGTATGTGTGCCACCACTGTCGACACGAGAAGCTTTCCAAGCACTATACCACCATCGCGTACTACCATACCATCGCAGCTCGACCCCATTTCCTGTCGCCCCATGATCCCATTTATCCTTTCCAAGCCAAGTGGCAGTGAGGCACACGGCTCGTGTTGCGGTGACCTTAACAATTATCGCCCGTCTCCGCCTTGGTCGTTCACTCGAGAGCTCGCTTGAGGAACTCGCAAGTTGCAGGTCTTTTTTTTTATTCGAATAAGCCACGCAACCCCTGACGGCTGGCTTTGGGTGGTATTTTCATTGTACCCCGTTTATTGCAAATCACTCTTTCTGTATGCTTTTATTTCATCGAGAACAACACTGTTGCCTTGTTGAGACTCTATCCGACTCTCCTGAACCCGAGGCATGCGAGGCATGGTGAGCGGGAACGGTGAGCTCAGTCTCACTCTCACAAAACAGCCGCGTCGATCCCCGCGCAAAGCGACCCAATAATATTCGTGCGGTGGGCTTGTCCACCCAGACAGGCCCGGCCAGTTAGTGCTCTGGACGACGAAGGTGGCGGGGGATGTGCCCTCCGGTTTAACTCCGCGCGTGGCACCCAAGATAGGGCATATCAAGCACGATCAGATTGCGGACCATCTCTCGACACCTTGCCGGCCATGGGTGGCCCAGTGCGCGTTCACGGCGACGCCCATGGGCGGCGTGACGGCGGCATCTGCAGCCCTGTCAGGGGGGACGAGGTGATTGGAGGGCACTTCATTCTCCAGGGTTTCCCAAGCTTTCAGGACATCTGCTTTTCGTCCATGGCCATGCCCCCTTGGCAGCTTTCTTTCCCATAACATCTTTCTTGTTGGTTCAACTCGCAACTCGCCGCCGTTCTTCGGCAGAGAACGGTACTGTTGGCGCACCACATCCAGGGGTATCGCGGTTACTGCCCATCTCCTTCCCTCCCGCGGGCCACAACCGCTCAACATCAGGAAATGATGATTTGACAAGCAGGGGCGAAAAGGAAGGCGCGAAAGAAGGCACGAAAGATGGCAACTTGGAATATGCATATCGGTCCGTGTAACTTTTGCGCCGCACCTAGCTACACTGTATACAATGGGTGGTCGGTAAGGGTGCCAGGATGCCATCATTTGAGTTTATGATCCATCATCCACTCTCATCGGCCTGTCCGCCTTACACTCATTCATGCTTTAATATTGGGCGACGAGATCCAAACTACTCTGCCAGACGAAAGAAAGGAGACAGGGGTATGTCCTTGCTATTGTGTGTGTGTGTGTGTGTGTGTGTGTGTGCGTGTGTGTATGTGTGTGTGATGAACGAGTCACCCGGCACCGAAAACAGGGGCTCAAGGGACCGAAGAAAAACACAAATGATGAATTACCACTGTCCCATTGAGTTTGTTCATGGAGGTGGCGGATCTCCAATACGCGTATTATGCTACATCCAAGCATCTTCTCCGCAAAGCCACCAAGACCCACGGGACGAGATCTCTCCCCTATTTTGCCTCGTTTTATCCCATATATTTGGCTGTGTTCAACATCTGTAGGCACACTGTGCCAGCAGCAGGGAAGGGAAGGAGCAGAGTCACATGAGCAAATGAAGAAAAGAGGCGTGCAGATGACAGGCGGGCTAACTAATTGAGAAGAGGTAAAACGTGGGCTGCTGGAGCGTGATGTCAATTTCCCGCTAATAGGCGCGCAAGGCTAGAACGTTTCTGTGTTTGTGGTATTACTTTCTCATCGTCCTCGTCATTATCCACCTTGTCACCGTCACCGTTATCGTTGGGTTGTTCGGCTTCTCTCCTAGCGAACGGCGATGCTACGACACTAGTTTGGTGAAATCGTCTGCGTTTCGTCCTCCAAGCGCGCGTCAGGAAGGGCATTTTGTTTTCCCCCGTGCCCTTCCTCCCCCTGCTTCTTTTTCCAAGCCGTCCCATGTTCAGCTCCCGCCGTGGCTGAGGTGCAAGACTAGCTAGATTCGATACGCTGTTGATCGGGGATCAATTGGTCATCCATCCTATCCATTGCTTCCATCGGCACGTCTTGTTCACCGCCCCCCCCCCCCCCCCCCCACCCGGCCGGCGAAGGAGACATCGACATGACGCTAGACTATTTTGCTTCGGCTTTTTTGGCCGGTGGACGCGTCTAGGAGGCATGAGACTGGGTCACACTAAGGGAGACAGAGACACCCACGGAAACCTATCTCCGGCAAATCTTGTCTGTTAAAATGGAAGCCAGCAGAAAAGGGGTGTCACCAGGGCCTTCCTTGACCATACGAACTACACGTGTACCTAGAGGAAGAGACAAACGGAGCGCGCTCCACTCCCTGCCTAGCCCGATAGTAGTATCATCATCACTCGAGCACCTCACCGAATAGGCAGGTGACAAATGGTATCGAGATGAGAAATGTATGCCGCGACGGCCGAACACAATTCGGCGAATACGGTTCGACTCATACGACTGAAAGCAAAAGACTACAACCATGGCAGTCAATCACATGTGGTGCCAGTTGGCCTGTTGTTGCCTGGCTCCCCGGTTCCCTCCAGCCAGCAAGCAGCAAGCCAATAGCTGTGATGATACGGCATCATCATATAAAATAAAAACCCATTGGGGTCTAGAAAACAAAATAGTGAGATTGTGTCGGCCGCTCTATTTCCGCCGTTGGTCTTGGCTTTAGGCATGAATGGGTGTTGTACATCACATCTCACTCCTTTCTTCGCTCGGAGGGCTTTCAGATCAAGCAATGTAATAGGCGCGTCTGAATCCGGGGCACTGGGGGAGAGACAGACTCCGCCACCATGCAGACGGGAGACAGAGTGAAGCTTGTCACTTCGCCCTTCTTCTTCTTCTTCTTCCCTCGTTGTGCCTCAACCGCATCAACCCGCCGCCGCCCCACTCTCTCTCTCTCTCTCTCTCTCTCTCTCTCTCTCTCTCTCTTTTCTCTCCATCCAGCATGAAAATAACAATCATTGGCAAGGACCTACCTTTCTCTCTGCCCTATGAGTGCCTTTCTCAGTTGTGTGTTGTTGCTCATAAGTCTCTTGGCAAAAAGGCAACAAACAACACTACCCACTTCTGTTTGTAGGGCCAGCCAGTCAAAGGAGATCCCGCCATTATCATCATGCAGCCTTCTGCTCACCGCGTCCTCTCATCTGTCTCTGTCCCTCCCTTACTTGCCGGTATCACAAACCATGTAGGGCTAGCCATTCACAGAAGAAAACCCCGCCACCCATTCCGCAACCCCTATCATCTCCCCACACACCAACCAGCCTTATATACGTATACATGAATATGTAGGTACCTAGACAGTTAGTGTCGACAAACTGACATGTATCAAGCAAGAGAAAAGAGAAAACAGAGCATCACCGGGGAACACAGGTAAGTCGGGAGGGGAAGGGGAGAGAAAATGAAAGGAAGGGATTTTGCCTCATTCAGTGGAGTCATAAACTTAACCCCCCCCCTCCCCCTCTCCCAAACCTGTTTTGTTTTCCCTTCTCTCGCCAGAACCATTCTAGAAAACTCTCTCGGTGGAGATCTGCGCCCCATTGTAAAGGAGCTCACCTATTATGGAAGGCGGACAATACCTTTGCTGTGCCGCGTCTGGTGTAGCCATGTGATGGTCCGGTCAGAGGAGCCGAGGGGTTTATCGGTGGCAAAGATAGAGGTACACTAGGTATCTGGGCCAGAGAGAGGATGAAAAGAAGAAGACTGACTGTATGAACTAGAGTAACTGCTTGGACATTGTGTGTGGCGAGGACCGTTGGTTGGTACTAACAACGACCCCCAAGAAACAAAAAAAGAAATGCAGTGCAGGTGTAGCCCAACAAGTCCAGCGTCGTCCATCCGTAGCGGGACTCAACACCCGGGACATACACATACACACTTGTGGCAGCGGCGAACAAGGGGAGGTGGGTGGATTCAACTTTGTTTGTTGCGGGGTGGTAGGGGTGTGTGTGTGTGTGTGTGTGTGTGTGTGTGTGTGTGTGTGTGTGTGAGTGAGTATGAGTGTGGCGGCGGCGACGACAACTATCCCGGCGGCCGGTGATACTTCACACATAATAACACACACAAGACACAACAAGCAGATGAGAGTGAGTCGACACGCCGGCCCGGGGACGGAATGAAACGGTTTGTGTCAAGGTGGAAAAAAAGTTAACCCCTGAAAGACAGCACCCAACAATCATGTGTAAAAAAAGAAACCAGACACAACAACCCAGGACTACCTACCCCTTCCCCCAGCAGTCACAGTCATAGTCGCAGTTCCGTGGAATCACCAACAAGCTTCAGTCCGATATAGGTCTGCAAAGCTAGTTGGCTTGGCTTCTGTTTTCCTTTGAGATGAGCCGGCCGGCCGGCCGCATGCCGGCCGTGGCGTGGCGAAATGGATGTACTCATAAAAACTTGGTGTGTGTGTGGATTCCTTTTTGATGGAAAGGCAGACTCATGGACATATTAGATGGGATGGGATGAAATTGCCTAGTTCCAGATCATGAAACTCCATGAACGAACGAACGAAGTCGATGAAGTTGGAAAACGGACATTGGGCAAAATGGCCCAAGACCTGTGAGGCTGTGCCAGTCAGTGTGAAGCCTTTTAACCGTGGCTGGTGATGGTGATTTCGTTTCGATTTTCCCAACATATCTATTGAATGAACCAAGGAATGGTTTTTTTTTCTAACCTTCCCCGGAACAATGTGTTTCGGACTTTCAAAAATAGCAATTTGTGGCTTCGCATGTTTCTCATTTCTCGGCTGAGGGGGGGGGGACACGGTAGTAGGTCTGGTTGTGCTGAGCCGCAGCTAGATCGGACGACAATGTGGATGCTTTGCTTGGGTAACAAACGAACGGCACGACGGAAGTAATCAAAACATGGCTTCAGCCTTGTTCAATGTCTCCCATTTCGGCTTCAGTTTGTTCTCACTGTTCCTCAGGTCAAATCATGCAAGACCAAGACACTGTGGTCGCACTGTGGGGGGGGGGGGGGGGGTGCCGCTGCGGCATCAAAAATGCCGAGAGTAGGTTTGAAACAAAGCGTTGGAAATGTTTCGAGCAATCTCCAACTTTCTTTCTTTTTCTCCCCTGAGCACGAGAACCATGCTGGCGGTTGGCGCTTAATAATAGCAATTCAAAGATTTTTGTATTTTTTTGGGCTTGTCACTGTTGACACAACAACACACGCAAGAGCCACACACATCATCATCAGCCCTGCAGCCCCCTTTTCCCGTTCCCCCCCGTGTTATCACCGTGCCGTGACGACCAACAGCATGACTGGGAAAGCTTGATATCAATTTCCCACACATTTCCCAGTTAGTCTTCGTTGATGAAAATGCCCAGTAAACCGATTTCGATCGACTGATTATGCCCGCTCGCTTAGTTCGAAAAGCTAAGCACCAGTCTCTTTGTTTTTTGTTTGTACCCGAACCACCCGACCCTGACCTGACCTCATTATTATGCGCACCAAGGGGTATTCATGAAAGCAACGAAAGAAAAAAAAAGAAAAAAAAAGCACGCCCGAGCAAAGTCATATGTGTGGACTTTGGATGCGAGCCACGTATACGAAAAGAAATCAGGCGCTCACGGCACCACAGACCCCTCCGACATTGTGAAATGTTGGCGGACTTGCGGTGCCTCACCACTCGTCTGTCGCCTTGCCTCAGATGAGTGAATCCTAAGCACCCTCGATGGGCAGGGCAAACGCGTAGTTAAAGTCGAGTAGGCCGTCCAACATCCAGTGCTGGGGATCCCAGACGTCGTACCCATTATCATAATTCAAGCCCATGAGAGTGGTTGGAGCACCCCCGAGGGCGGACCCGCCACTTGGGGTTAGAGCACCGTTTGAAGTCGCCATGCTCAGTGCTGCAGGAAGACTGTGTGATGGGGGCGCCAGTGTGCTATCTAGGTGAGTCGACGAAGCTGATGATTCATTAGCTGAATCAGGGTTTGTAGGCTGCTTGAGGGCTGCCAAGGATGTCTTAGCTTGGAGCAGTTTCGCACGGAAGAAACAAATGGAAAACTCACCATCGAGTGTACCCCGTCCTCTTGCCTGGTACTCCTCCCTCCAATGCCATATTGAGTCGAAAACGAGACTCATGCTATGGCGGCAGCGCACTTTTAACTGCAGGCTGTCGTCGGGCATGATGGGCGTGTCATTATCGTCCCGATACGCTGGCATGGTACCTTCCTGTACCCTCCCTTTAAGCCGGGCACCGTTCCAGATTTGTACCATGAGCTCAGCCAGCCTCCAGTAGAGATCGTTTTGCACTACACTAGTTGTCCGAATGGCCTGGATTGTGCGGTGGAATAGATCGCGTCCGCGATTGAAATCGATCGTTTTGGAAAAGAAGGACGTTAGGAGCTTGAGTAATGCGAATCCTCCAGCAACCAGCATCTGCTGAATGTAGTTGGTGCAGTATTTGAGAAGGAATTGGTCTTGGAACTGATATTCGAACATA
The DNA here is from genome assembly GCA_027569635.1 of Lasiosphaeriaceae sp. G1095. Classification (NCBI taxonomy): domain Eukaryota; kingdom Fungi; phylum Ascomycota; class Sordariomycetes; order Sordariales; family Lasiosphaeriaceae; species Lasiosphaeriaceae sp. G1095. Next base: position 35,169 of record JAPDFK010000144.1, read on the forward strand.
TCGTGCGAGGATGTGTCCGAGCCCAAGATGTAGTCGAGGAAGCCGGTGGTGGCTCGCCAGAGACCCATCAGGTCGTCCAGGTACGTCGGCGTGGCACTCGAGTCAAAAAAGCCTGCCAGCCGCAGATGTAGGCCGGCAGCTTTGAGATGGAGATTGACAACTGGTGATAAGTTCTGGGACATGATGGAGGCATGGATCTCGCTATACTCGCGCCGGTAAACACGCATCAACATTGCACGGTGCTCGTCGCCGGCGACACCCCTCGGATCGCTGGCGTTGCTGTACATCTCTTTGGAAACCTTGTCACAAAAACGCTCTATCAGGAGCCTCGCCTCCAGCTCGGGCCCGAGGGAAAAGGGCCCCGAGTCGCCGGGGCGAACGGCTAAAGTCCAGTCATATAGCGTCGATGCGGGTTGGCCGTAGCCAGTCCCGACGGTCTGGGCAACAATGTTACATACTGCCCAGGTTTTGATGCGGTCGTGCAGCCCGTCCTTATTAAGTTCGACGGGAAAGCGCGAAAAGTCGTTGATGTGGTTGGGGCGATGAAGACCAATGCCTGTGGCCGTCTTCATCATCACCCCACAGAGGATGTGTGTAGGGTCAGACGTGGACGTGCTGGTGGGGAGCGGCCAGGTGCAGAGCAGACACAGAGCCTTGACTGCGAAATAGCTCTGGGGGACCTCGCCAACCGTGGTCCACAGCAGCCTCGTCAAGGGCCCTGACAGCTTGGTAAGAAAGGATGGGTCTGGAACGAACCGCCTGCTCGCCACAGCGATAATGGCCCAGTACAGCAGGGGGTATTGTTGGTAATACTGGTCAGGGGTCTGGGCGGGGTTGAGGAAGGGCAGGAAGGGGTGATAGAAAGTAAAAAACTGTTGGAACAGCTCCCTTTCGTCATCCTCCGTAAGTCGGAAGTCCTCGAGCTCGCGGGCGATGCGGGGCAAATTATACGAACCGCCGCGCTTAAGGTGCAACAGCGACGACACGGCCTCGTCCGACCCCATGAGCGAGGGATTCCTTGTGTGGGAGTACTGACTGTTGACGACGGGTGACTGCAGCTGCGAGTGTATGACATCGTCCTCCTCTTCGATGACGACGAAACCCTGTGCCCTTGCGCTCTGGACGGCGCGGCGAAGCTTTTCGATCTCCTTCTCCATCTCGGCGTGCTTGGAGCGCTTGCCAACCCGCTTGAAATTGCTTTCGATCTTGCATTCGAGCTTTAGCCGGTTGCACCTAGAGCAGCTCTGGAAGGGGTCTTGAACGACGTCGCAACGCAGCTGGGCAGAGAGACATGTTAGCCGAGTGTTTTTCCTTCTTCTTCTCTTTTTCTTCTCCTTTTTCTTCTTTCATTTTCTTGATGTCTCTTCTGCCATTGTGAGGTTCCGAGACCCAATGTAAGAAAATAAAACGCAAACAGGGAGGTATGACTCAACCTTTTGCTGGCGGCACTCGTTGCAGGCTCGCTTGACCCCGGGCAAGCGGCGCCCCTTGGCCTCGGGAGAGCCGTCGTCGCGGTCGTCCAAGTCGTGGTCGTGGTCGTGGTCATGGTCATGGTCGTGGTCGTGGTCGTGGTCGCCAACACTGCCGGGGCTGCTGTCCATGGTGCTCCTCTTGCGCTTGGGACCGCCGGCGCCGCCATTTGCGGCGTGGCTCCGCATGGTGGCCTGGAACTCGGGGCTCTCCATAGCTCTGGCGCACCGGTGAGAGACACCGAAACGACAACCGAGGCCCGGTCGGGTGGTGGGGGGAGGGGCGAGGGCTGGACGGATTAGGCTCTAAGTGGCTCCCAATGCCTGAGACGGCACGGAGGCAGTCAGATAGGCGGATGGCCGCGGCAGCACGCTCGTTGGGTGGTCCGGTCTCGCGATAGCGATGAGCGAGTTTTGGAGGAGAAAAAGCCGATTTACGGAATGGCGGGCTCTCTTGCTCTGCCAGCACCCAGCACCACTCCAGACCAGTCACCACCAGCGACCAGCAACGCCCCCGCCCCTCGAACCGAGCGGGGGAGCCAATTGCGCCAGAGCCAGTGCACACAGAATTTGACGGCTAACTGCGGGGAACTTCAAGCGGCCGCTCCTGGTTGGCCGGCCACGCCGCTCTGGCTCCACAAGTGGCAAGCTGCGAGCGAATCATTCTGCTTGAACACAAATGCCCAACTGGTACAATGATGGAAGGGCACGAGGGGTCCCCCTTTCGCTGTGGAAGCTAACAAAGTTCAAGTTGCGTTCGTGTCGCCAGCCGTTGAAGCCGTTGAAGCCGTTGAAGCCGTTGAAAAAGGGTGGCGGCGACACCCCTCCTTCGACCGCCGCCAGCACAGTTGCCAGTTCAATATTCAAATACCTGTTCAAAGATAGTCGTTTTTTTTTTATCTTTTTTTTTCAATATTTTAAATCCCTTTTTTACCCTTCTCTCTTTGGTATCATCACTCAAGCAAAATCCCTTTGTCTTTTTTATTGGTTGGGGGGTTGGGGGGTTGCCGTATAACGAAACATAAATCGATACCTTATTCATCACCTTCATCCAACTGTATATACACACACCAGCACACCATGTTGGTCCCAGCGGTCAACGGCCCAGTGGCGGCAGCGGATATGGCCGTTGTGTTGGCGACTCGCCCCTAACCTTAACCCCTGGGACCATCTAGATTGCTGACAAGAAAAATGGCTACCTTACCCGGCTTACCTTAGTGTTGACTGTTGGAACACTCTCGAATGGGTTCCCTTGTTTTTGAGGCACGGATGTTCCAACCAGAAGACTCAGCCAGACCAGTGTCCAGTCTGCATTCTACACAGTAGCACTCCCTCCTGTGGCCTGCTCGAATCTCGCTTGAGCGAATACCTCCCTCATTTGTATCGTATGTACAGCTACTTCTCGCTGGTACAGTACTTGACGCTGACCGATCATCCACAGAGAATGAGATACAACCCCCCCTCCCCTGCCGAACGCCCAACGAGGTGTGGCTTCTGTCCGCCGACTATACTACTCATATCGGGGTCTGGAGGGCTGAGCTGCATCTCTGCGTGTCGACAGCTCATTATGCGGGGATGGCTTGTTAACGGGTGGCAAGCTCTCAGCCAGTCGGACCCACGAGGTCATCGTCGATCCCCGACCGCTTAGACTTGTGATGCCAACTGCGCCTAGACAACTCAAATCAAACACTGTATACCCATGCCATCGACAGGATTCGGGACCGTGCCACGCTCAAGATATCACACATCATCCTTTGTCGGTCCAGACCGACCGTCCCACCCCCCCCCATTCCGGGGCCGCTCCAGAGGGGGGCCCATCCATGGGTCAAGTTATGGTTCAAAGCAGCAGGACGGCAAAGTCCATCGTGGAGGTCGAGTCCTGAGCTCCCTTTGCGGTCAACCATCATTTCCGCAATGCAGGAGTTGTTTTACCCATCATGGAGGGGGTGTGTTGGCAGGCGTTCGCTATTGGCTTAGGGGGTTGGGCATGCGCTTGTCTTCGTGGGAAGGCCACCAACTCAGCCCTCCCAACAGCCGCCTCCCCCTTCTCTGAAACCAACAAGCGACCTGCAGACGCCAAATACCAAGGACAGATTTCCTTCAAGCTCATCACATAGCCACTGCACTGCTCTCCTGTTCGTCTCCCCTTCCTGCCCGCCTCTTTCATGTGAATTCAAAAATTGATACCCAAGCCTCTACATCCACCTCAAACGACACGGCCGGCCAGCAGGAAGGATCATCGGTGAGTCCAGGTCTGGTGCTATTAACCGACATGGAGCGTCCAGGGTTTTGTCACCATGCCTTGGAAGAAACAGAAGCGCAGGCCAGCACTACTTTGGTTTTGTATGGTTGGAGACTGGTCACAGTGGCGCTTTCCTCCGTGCTGTGCAGCGATACAAAGCCTCCATGGGTCTTCAACTTGACAGGGGGGAAGAGAGCTGCCATAAGAAACTTCAAGGGATCCGCGCAAAGATACACAGTGCGTGGCCTGCAGAATGACAAATTTTCTGTCACATATCCTACTCGGGTTCCGGGGGTTCGCAGTGACTTTCGTATAAATGCATACTTACTCGATAAAGACGGTCCGCTTACGATTCAATAAAGATATGTTGTAAGAAAGATGACCAGAATTGCATTAACTTAATCTCTTTTCGTGTTGACAGTATCCTGAAAGTTGTGTGGCCTAGACTCTGCCCTCCATTCCCTCCCCCGACCTTTCCGCGGGTTGGAAATAAAATACCGCATATCGGGCCCGGGCGCGACTTCATAGCCCAATATCACAACGCGTAAGCAAGAGCAACATGTGAGCATTTCGCTGTCCCGGTCATTTCGGGGGTGTGTTGGTTGCCGAGTTTGTTTGGCGAGTGATATGGGCTCGGCCTGTTCGACAAGAGTATCGTAGTATGTATGTACATAACAGCAAACGTTTCCTCTTCAGGGGTTGATTTGGAATGGTCCCAAAACTCAAACCAATATCGTCTTGGAGATGCCCTTTTTTTCTTGAGCTGCGCCCTTGTACCTTTTAGGTCATGGACTACAGCCCTCCGCGCTGGAGAGCAGGTAACAAGTAGGTGTGGGGTTTCTTTCTTGATGTAGCTATATTGGTTTGTGCTTTAGTAGACAGACACATGGCTCATTTGTAGGAATCCTCTTCAAGGAGAAAAAGAGTTTTTGCTTCTCGCGGATCTGGTTCATACCGTCTTGCTATAGTTCTTTGCAGCCGTCCAACTTCATTATCTGGAGCCCCTTGTCGCATCTATCATCGTTCGAACCCGAATTGGAATGTATGTGCTCAAGTCAAAGTGATTTATCTATCTATGTCCAGGTACTGGTTTAGGGGGGAGACCCAAAGAGAGACGATTCTTCTGCACTGTCGGAGAGTATTGTTAGAAGAATAATTACTGCTAATCTTTTTTTTTTTGTTTTTTTGCCGTGGATCCCAAACCTCGGTCGTGTTTGGGCAGCCTCTGAAGTGCCTGTAAGTGTCTCCGAACTAGATAAAGGGTGACTTTTTTTTTGTAGACCACATACTGAAAGTATCTCTATAGGATCCGAGACTTGGAGCTTTTCCTACGCTAATTGATTGCAGGAACATGGAGCTCCTTGGGAGTTTGTTTGCTGCTCACTGTAAGAGTTAAATCCAACACAACGGAGGAGGATGTAAGTTCACCAAATATGAGAAGCCCATACTTGCCCTTCCAGCACAAAAGATGAGACAAATATCATACAAAGATAACACCGCAAATCATTGCCCGCAGTAAGGCAGAGAACGGATTTTCTATATTACCATTTTCTATTTGAGCTCTTTGGTCGAAAGAGAATAGCTTTAGCAACCCAGTTCTCAAATCCTCCAGTAGCATGGTTTGGCAGAACTTTCTTGTTATGAAAGAAGCCTTATGCCAAATCTATACAATTATTTCTTTTCCTCGTCTTTGTGTTTCTTTTTACCTTTCAGTTTGGTGCTTCATCAACACCTTTTCTGACCATCAGGAGGTGGCGCTAGCTTGTCCCCCCAGCCACAGCACGCTAGTTCGTGGGGCTGACGACACGACGAACAATGACGACACCTTGACGAGCTTTCAGTCGTCTGCCGATGCCAACTTGTTCCATTCTACCATCGCGCTCTGCATCTTTTGCGCACCAACGTCACTTGGCTCGTCTTCAACACATCAATGGGGGCATCTGGGTCAAAAGCGGCGCAGAAAGGCGTTCGAAAGTTCCCGGCGCGGGGTCCAGGAGCAGCGCCATCGACGACGACGCGATCAACGCGTCCGCCGCCTTCAGAAACACCCTCAGAAACACCCTCCCAGCCCCAGGCATCCTACACAAAAGATGACGGTAAGTGTGGAGTGGAAAGGAGAGCCTGTTGGCGAATTAGCTGCCTAGGCAACGTGTGTTGACAACAACCGACACAGCCATTCGAGCCGACTCGATCAATCCGGACCGTGCAGAGTCGATCAACCCAGCCTTTGCGGATCGCCTTAAGCAAATGGGCATTGCACAGCCCAACCCCACCTACTCGCCATCCTCGATAGCAACCCCAGCCCCAGATGCGGCTTCTTATCGGTCGTTTACGGCTTCGCAATTCTCTCCCGTTGCAAGCAATCCCACACTCGGTGTTCTCGAGTCCCGACGACGCCTTCAACAGCTAGCAGATCAAGAGTTTGATAACATGGGCAAGTCGGGCCACCAGGGAAAGGAGTTCCTCGACATCTCCACAATCAGGGATGCGCTGGTACTCCGCCAGCGTGGGAAGTCGGCCTCCGATATCGAGGCACGTCTGAGACTCAAGCCGGGCGTCATTGCGAGGTTGGGGAGCATAGGCATCGTTGCACCGACATCATCCTGATAGAGCGCTTTTATTTTGCACATTTGTGCCATCATTCTCAGCTCAACGTCCCCCACCTGTAGCATATTACTCGGCCTCCTTCTATCCTCCGCCAAACCCCCCCCCCAAAAAAAAAAAAAAAAAAAGATATGAAGAAACCAACTTCATATAACTATACATTATGTTAACCCATTAGATACCCACAGCCCAGCCTCGCAGCGTTTCCCCGATGCCATCTCTCAGCGACCAGCCACTCTTCTTACCAGGCGCAATGGCCTCCATCGATTCTCAGGTCGGACCCTGTCATGAAACTGCTTGCGTCACTGAGCAAGAAAACCGCGGCTCCGCGATACTCTTCGGGATAGCTCAGGCGCTTTAGCATATTGGCATCAGGCCACGACGTTCTTCTCTCTGGAACGTCATCAAAGAGGGTTTCGGTCATTGCGGTTACGATATATCCCGGTGAAATAGTGTTGACGCGAATGCCATGCTCGCCCCATTCCGCTGCAAGGTTGCGAGCCAGCTGCAGGACGCCGGCCTTTGAGGCGTTGTACACTCTGTCCCAATTGTCAGTTGTTATTGTTCTGTTCGACGAGACCCATCAGGGGTTCCGCAACTTACGGACAAATCAAACCCCTGTTTGCCACGGTTCCGCTCATGCTCCCGATCAGCACCAGGCTGCCTTGCTGCTTGCGCTCGATCATCTGCCTGGCGACCGCCTGTGCTGTCATGAACACTCCAGTGACATTCACCCCCAACATCTTGTCAGAATCCTCGGCCGAGTATTCGAGGGCAGTCGTCTCCTGCTGGATTCCTGCTGCAGCGATGAGGCCGTCGAGGCGACCCTCTTTGTCGGCAATGCCTTTGACAATCTCGTTAAGAGTCTTCTGGTCACGGACATCAATGCGATGGTATGTAAGACTGGACCCAAGCTCGGTGGTGGCTCGGGATGCCACTCTCGCAAAGTCGGTATCTTTAGTGGGCGTGGGAAGGCGGTCCAGCGCGTGGACGATGGCACCGGCCTCCAGGAGCGCCTCTGCCTGAGTCAGGCCGAGTCCGCGTCCTCCACCAGACACGACAATGACCTTGTTCTTGAGGCTGAACTCGGGAAGCAATGTGCTCCGTGACGTAGTTTGCGCATTCCAACGTTGTGGGGCTTGATGAAAGGCCCGTGTCAAGACAAAAGGAGCAACCCTGACCGATGTGGGTCGAAGAAGTCGTCGAGGCAACGCCACTGCAGCGGCCTTTGCTGCAAAATGCACCATGAGGATGATTTGGTATTTTCGAATAATCACGAGCCCTATTTAGGTGGTTGCCTCAGCCTGAAAATACATAAGCATGGGGCCTGTCTGTCAATTGGTATGAGCTGTGTATTGCTCACATTAATCAAATGGCTCGGGGCTTTCTTTTGTTCGAGTCGACTGACGTTTCCAGCAACGATTTGGCCCAGGACAGCTCGAGTGACCGAGTGAAGGCTGAAGACGATGGTCAAGATAAAGACCAGGAGGGGAAAAAGAGTGACGGCTACCTCTGCTCTTCACCTCTTTTCAATGAAGCACCCCCCCCCCCCCCCCCCCAAAGAATGCTGGGTCATAACCAGCCCACTTATGAGTCCATTGGAGCCAAGTTCAGCTGTCTGCTGCCATGAGACGAATCTGCCCCTCACTAGTCCGCTCCGCGCGTCTCCAAAGCCATCTTAGCTGCGGAGGACAAACGCAGTTCTCAAGGGTATGTCACCAAGACGCTGTGTTGCACGCCATGCTGAAGCTTGACTGGAAGCCTAGACTTGAGCTTTCTGCAGCCGGTCAGATCCTCCCTGACGGCCGGTCAAGACGGTCAACCCCTCCTCCTGCTCCCAAGGTCCAATTGGATTCAACCATGGCTCTGTTAAGTTGTCAAGAGCCTCTTGATTAAGAGCACGCAATATCCTGCGATTACCCTCTGTGTCCAGAAGGTGTGGCCATTGATACAACACCGCTGCAGCTGCTGAAGCCCGGACGCGACCTTAGCGCCGATCTTCTGTGGGGAAGCGACCGGAATTCCTGTTGCGGAAATCCCGGACTTACGAAAGGTTGCGATGATCCTCGACGAGCGGAGACAGACAACGAGCGAGCGCCCTACTACTACAGCGTCGTGAATGTGGGTGCTGCATCTGCCAGGGAAACTAGCTAGCTCAACACTTGACAGGTCTGGCGGTCTGGCCTGGCTCATGCTGGAAAGTCCCCAAGGAGGATCGGACTATCTTGGGACGAGGAGAGCCACCTATCAAACAGGGACAGCTGATGCCGGCCTTGTTGACATGTCATACCGACACCCAAAGCTTTGCATTAAACCCCCGATCAGCACATACGATATGCGGGCACACTGCGGACTCAACCTGATGGGGGAGGGGGGCTTGGCTTGAAAACGTTTGGCAAGATCGAGATGTTCACGCGCCCCCCGCATCTCCCACGCTGCTGTAGAACCGTTGAATATGTGGCCAGCCAAGCCACGAACACAAGTGCCTAAATCCAACCAAGAAAGGCCGGACGACACCTGTCACCACATCAAACCACCAATCCATCCCACGCCATTGGCTGCGCGGAGACTGATCCTTACATCCTGCACCCCGCAGGACCCTCTGCGAGTGGCTTATCAAAACTCCGGATGGCCAGTTGCCAGTTCCCGCCGCCATCCTTCACGGCGGAGCGGAATGTGGGAGGCAAGCACTCGGCGGCCCGGCGACGTGCGACAACGAAAAGAAGGTTGATGCAACTCTTATTCCTGAGCTGCCTCGTGTGGTGCGAGCTCCCGTATCATCACCGTTTGCCTCACCTCGGAGTCGGTCCACTGCGGAAAGGAACACCCGCTACAGTGCTCAGCGGCCGGCAGAGAAACCCCGCGCATCATCTGCCGACTGCCGACTGCCGGCGGGCTAGGACCGGGTAGCGTAACCGCTTCACGCCAAGGAAGCCGAGTCTGAGCGGCGCCCTATGAGAACCTATGAGAGACAAGTAAAGAGCCCGGTGGCGCGCCTCCAGTCTGCGGGTTCGGACCGCGGCCGTTTTCAGGGGTTTTTGCTGCTTTTGGCAACCCGGACAAAGTTGCGGGGATGACTTGTTGAAGGTCAAATGGCACACTGGTTGACGGTCGAATGAGAACTCACGACACGGACGGACTAATGGTGATCCAGCTTGACCAGGGTGATGGAAATGGCATCGGTGGTGCCATCTTCACACTCAATCACTAACGAACGCATTGTTGTCCATGTTTTCTCATGCTAGCACCCCTCTGGTGAGCAGCAATCTCCGCGGCTTTGAGGGTGGCAGGTGGCTAGTCCGTCTTTGACGTTGATGGCCAACAACAACTTATCGACACACCCCCAATGCAATATATCCACCCGGACCTTGTCTCTGACCCCGAATATGATTGATTGGAACGATGATCCACCGTAATACGCGTCCCAAGACATTCAGGTCCTGGAACATGTCCTTCTCGACGGCACTCTCCGCCGAGTACAGAGGTTTGAGACTTGAAGTCAAAAGAGAGGGGCACCCTCCACGTGCCTAGACGCGCACGTTTCGAATGACAAGGCGGCTATCTCGGGGGGGGGGGGGGGGGGATAGGGGCGTATTTTGGGCTCTTTGCTATGCCTTGATAAGAACCAGAAGCGGCCCTAACATCAATCACGCAGAGGAGGACATGGGCCAGCGCTATGGCGTTTGTATCTTTGCCCAATGGGCGAAGTGTCCCTTTCGTTTTTCGGCCCGAGCCTCAGTACTCAACTGACAACCACAGCCCCATCCGGGCTTAACCTGCTTGGCTTGGTCACTGAGGCTGACTATATAATATGTCAACGGTTTTGTGTGAGGGGGTATAATTGTAATGATGCCGTAGTTCAGGAGAGCCGTCAGGTCGGCATTCTCTCCCTCGGTAACCTGTCCGTTCCCCTGGGCCTCGAGCTCAGGAAACGTCCAAGACAAGCCGTTAGCGTTCGAATTAGGCCTCGGATTAGCGTCATATTTTGTCGATGCTTATCAGTGTTTGACACCGCTAGGACACCACACCGCACGCCGCCTGATCCCGACCGTTAGAAATAATATAGAATCCAGATTACGACCGAATCCGAAGTTCAAACAAGTCTCCACATCTCCACACCATTTATTACCCCGGTTGCCCGGGTCCCCGAGGTGCCTGGGCATTATTGCTGGCGCTTGCCCTAGTCTGTTACGCTTGGGAACATTCTCTCCATCGACGCTTTCCTCATGTTGATCAGCAAGTCTCGGCAGGAAAAACTCTAGCTTCTAGTGATAACTAGGCCGACCCTACCTTGCCTACTCATTTTCAAGCAATATTTGCTGACCCTGGATGTCCAATGAGAATTTTTCAATCCATACAAACTTGTTTCTAGGGGCTCCAAAAAAGCCAACGGTTCTGGCGCCACCAAAAAGCCGCTGCTGGAACTGATGACTAATAAATGCCAACGTCTCCCAAACTCATTTATGCCAAAAAGGGATTCTTTGGAAATGGAATCTTCTCTCAACACAAGTCTCAATGCCAAGGTCCTCCTATTTTCAATGACAACGCCCGGTTGTGTCCCCGAGCAAGGTCCACTAGAGCTGACCAAAAGTCGTACGACAAGCTAGGGTTGCTGAGAGTACCGTGGTTGCGTTGCAAAGAAATACGACATAGTCCTCGGGAACACCCTTGCCATTCCCGAGATATTTCGATTTTTTTATCTGACAGATTTTCACTAGAAGCGCACTTGTCTCGCCGTTGAGATTAGAATAATAGAAACGACTCAAACGGAGCTCGAGCCCATGGCGAGTGGCAAGGTCAAGCTGCTCAGTTCATCGGGAGTTCACGGGTTGATGTGAGCCCTGAATCTGATAAGTGATTCCTCATTCACTGATCCAAGTCTCTGTCCTGTCGGCGACGGAAATTCTATCGCTGGCTCGGACGCTCGTGTCTCCCCCCCCCACCCGTGTTCGCGAATGTGGTCTATACTAAGTAGTCCGAATACTGCGTACTCGTGTGTGCTCTGTTGCCTTTCCTGGCCTAATCTATCGCCCGCTAGAGTACTGTGCTCACTGGTCCCTCGGAACCAAGTTCCAGTCGCGTGGTTTTCTTGCGAGGCTAGAGTAGTCGGCTGGCAGATGGATGGGGCGGACGGTGAGCCACCCCACAACAACGTTTCGTCTCCATCCATCATTCACTAACACGGGCCACGTGTGAAACCGGTCCAGAAACTCGACGACGACGACTTTGGGCAGTTCTAGAGTATAATAGAAAAAACCCCCCTTTTCAATTGTTTGGTACGGGGGATATATGTTGAATTCGTATATAACCCCCGTCCCTTAACTCTGTTCTGACAGGTGCGCATATTGCGGCAAACGTCCTATATATAAAGTATATATGGTCACGACGCAGGGCTGAAGATACCACCTCAACGTGGCCAAGGAAGTCACGGCTCGTGTGGGGCGGCAACCCCCCACCCCTTATGGAACCTCAAAGGAACAAGACGAGGTTGCAAATTACCCGCATGGCATCCGCTGCACATGGCAAGCTATGCTACCTAAACAGGGCCCCTGTGACGGGCCATCGTACGAGAGGGGACAAGAGGAGAATTGGGACATGACTCGCCCGCAGTTTTCGAGATTAAGAAACACCAATTGTCCCACTTTCGGAGGCGGGAGGGGGGGGGGGCTCCCTTTCCATACCACTACTATTTATCTTGGAAGATGGGCAGCCCCCTCGCTCCCGGCGGCCGAGGGGACATGTCTTGTTCAATCTCGCCAGCTCGGTTTCTTCCCCTTCCGCCGTCACGTCACGTCACGTCATCGCCCGCTTCTTCTGTCTCTGCTCACATCACGACACGGCAGCTTGTTAGAGTCTCTCGAGCAGCTAGCTGCCTTTGTCACGATGAACTACCAGCAATCAAAGTTGGTCAAGGACACGGTCCCAGCTCTTCGAGAGCACGGAGAGCGCATCACCAGCATCTTCTACAAGAACATGCTGCGGGACCACCCCGAGCTCAACAACTACTTCAACAGCGTCAACCAGAAGAATGGGCGTCAGCCTCGGGCCCTGACGGCCGTTATCCTGGGCTTTGCCGTCAACATCAACAACCTGAGCGAGCTGGTGCCCAAATTCGAGCGCATGTGCAACAAGCATTGCTCTCTCGGGATCAAGCCTGAGCATTATGAAATCGTCGGGGTCTACCTCATTCGGGCGTTCGGTGAGGTCCTGGGCCCGGCCATGACGCCTGCTGTGCAGGTGGCGTGGGAGAAGGCATACTGGATGCTCGCCAAGATGCTGATTGGGCGAGAGGCTCAGTTGTACAGAGACTTTGAGACGTGGTCGTCGTGGAGGAAATTCAAGATCGATAGGGTGGTTTCCGAGTCGGAGGATATCTTCTCCTTTTACCTGAAGCCCCAGGATGGGAAAAAGCTGCCCAAGTTCCTCCCCGGCCAGTACGTGTCGGTCCGGGTCCAGGTCCCCGAGGGATATTACCAGGCCAGACAGTACTCGCTCAGCGAGGCGTGGAGGCAGGACTACTACCGCATCAGCGTGAAGCGGGACGAGGGCGCCCAGTACTCCAACTCGGTGTCCAAGTCGTACTTCCATCCGGGCGCCGTGTCCAACATCCTCATCGACCAGATGGCGACGGGCGCCGTCGTCGATGTGTCCCACCCCGCGGGCGAGTTCTTTCTCGACACCAACAACGAGAGTATGCAGCCGGTTGTGCTCATATCGGCAGGCGTCGGCGTCGCCCCCATGATAGCTATCGCCAACACCATCGCCGAGTCTCAGCCAGGCCGCCCCATCTCGTGGATCCACGGGTCGCGCAAGACTGTTCCGTTCGAGGATCACATCGCGCAGCTGAAGCGGAAACACTCTGGCCTCCGGACAAAGGTCTTCAAGACGCGGAGGGCCAGCAGCGACATCCTTGGCGTTACGTACGATTATGACTTCCGCATGGATTTAGCCACGCTGAGCCCGGTCGACGACCTATTCCTGGGACACGGCGGCGCCGAGTACTATATCTGCGGGCCCGAGCTGTTTATGCTGGAGATTTCGGCCTATCTCAAGGCACAGGGCGTCCCCATCTCGCGCGTCAAGTTTGAGCTCTTCTCCACGGGCGACTTGGCAGTGAAATAAATAGAAGGTGAAAGAAATGTTTGGCCGAGGAAGGCGAAGAATTTCACGATGGGGAGGGATGAAAAGGATGAGATGAGATATATATATCCACCCATCCGCCCCTCTTCTCTCTATCTGATTATCATTACATCTTCTTCCTCTCCCAGATGGAATGCAAGCAAATGGGCAGGACAACGACGACGAACGACGACAACGACCGAGGCACGGGGTGCAGCAGTCAAGTCTGTCTGCTTCAGGCAGGACCGGAGCGGAAGGAAGCGAAAGGAAAGGGAGGGATAAAAAAGAGACGATTCGCGAGAAAAGAGAGAGAGAGAGATGAATGAATGGGCTTCACCGCCGCTAGTATAGATAAAAAGAAGCACGCCCGTTGGGGAGATGGCGCTGCCAATACCAAGCAAGATCCACCAAATATAGGTATATACGACTACCGGGATGGATCCACTAATAATATTATAATAATAAGATTTAAAACCCAAGTTGTGCCTCCCTCCTCCTCGGTGGTGATTTCAAGATAAACTCACTCACCTCATTTATTTTTTTGGCATTGTTACTGTTGTTGTTGTTGTTGTTCCTCGTATTTCGAGTAAACAAACGAGAAGCAGGCCGTTTCACATGAAGAATCAGATACAACCAATTTTCTCGTCAAAGCCGAGCATCCTTTTTTTTTTTGGGTTAGTAAACTCCGTGCAATGCCGCCTCCATCCTCGCACCCCCTGCCTGGCCCGGCACCGAAGGCGGCCTGTGCCCTAGCCAAATTCAGTTGCACGATAAGGGGTGGGAGGATGAGGACGCTCTCTCATTGGTGTTTATTTCAGCTTTCTTTTTTTTTTCCCCAAGAAGCGAGAGACCACACCTAGCTGAACACTTCCAAGAACCCAAGCGAGCGCCACAAAAGCTCTCGACCCACGCAACCACGATCCATCCTAATTTCTCGCGAGCTCAGTGGCTGGACGAGTTTGACGGACCCCCCGCTTTGAGTTTTCAGCCCTCCCATGCGTCGCTGGTCAATCAGGCTTGGGACGGACCAGCTGTCCCAATGGATTGGCAACATGTCCCCCCCCCGCCTATCATGAAGAACCAGAGAGAGCGCTTCTGGCCCATCCATTCTCTTCCCCCCCCCTTTTCTGTGATGAATTAATATGTTGCATATCCATAGCTCGGACTAGATAGACCCCGAGCTGAGCCCAGATCTTTTGGGGTGGAGGTCCCTGCTTCCACCACCACTACTACCACTCCCCTCGCCTCCCTGCCCCCCAAGTCCGAATGCTTGCAGATAGCCCTGTGCTGTCGACATTAACATGTCGCCAGGCATCACAAGCTGATTGGCTCCTTCACCGTTGCTTGCCAAGTGGCCCAGAAGGTGGCAACGCGGGATGGAGATGCGACACAAGCCCCCAGGACCCAGAGCATCGCACACGCGCCCAAGCAAATAAAGCCTCCATCCTTCCAGGGGTGCCTGGCTAGCTGGCCAGGTGTTGATGATGGTGTGGTGGGTGGTGGTGAGGCTGTGGTCGTCCCGCGTCCGTGAGCTCGCGTATTAAGATCAATGGGTTGCGCCCATGCTCGGTTGATAATAAAAGGGAGGTAGGGCTTCAGTCGAGTCGGTGTCTTCTCTGCCGCCCCCCATCTTGCTCTGTGTGTGTGTGTGTGTGTGTTTTTGTGTGTGTGTGTGTGTGTATGCGGGTTTCCACCTGCTTCGGTGTGAATTTATACTGCGAAACAGCAAATCCTTGGTGTTTGTGTGTTGATCTACCGCCGACACGATGCGCGTCAAATCCCTACTCCCAGCATGGCTACTTGCCACAGCAGCGGCGACGACAACGATGGCAACTGCCACTCGCAGCAACAAGCACCAGCTCCTACACAAGCGAGACGGCCTTCAAGTCTGTACCGATCTCACGGTGAGCAGCAACAATGGCGACAGAGCAGTGGCCATCGTTATCGACAGCTCGGGCTCCATGTCGAGCAATGATCCCACCAACCTCCGCTTGTCTGCCGCGCGTGCTCTCGACGATTTCTTGGTCTCCAACGCTGAGGCCTCGTCCGGAGGAGGCAAGGCGGACCAACTTGCTGTTGTCGGCTTCAGCTCGGCGTCGTATACCGTCTTTCCTCCTGGCGATCCCGGTGACCCCAAAGCAAGCGCGGCCATCAGCTCCATCGGCGCAAGCGGAGGCACTTATATTGGCAGCGGCGTGTTGACGGCGACGAGTCATATCAAGAACATGACGCAGAATATCAAGGATAGGAGTGCCATCGTCGTGTTTACTGACGGAGAGGTGGGTTTCCCCCCTTTCACCCTCCCCCCCCCCAATTTTCTCCACCCACCAAAAGTAAAACATATCCCAATAATTACTTTCTCTCAACAGGATTACAGCACGACTCAGCTTGTCGATGCCATCAGCAACGCAAGTGCCCTTGGCATCCGCGTCTCGTTCGGGTTCCTCGACTCGAGTGTGTCGGCGCAGCCCGTCTCGGTTCTGCGCGCCATCCGAGCCAGCAAGGGCGTGTACGCGACCATTGCCTTTGCCGCCGGATCCCAAAACTTCATCAACTACGTCCTACTCAACGGGCTGACGTACCAGGACAACGCGCAGGGAGCCGGCAACCGCCTCCTCGCCGGCCTCGCGACCACGTACGATATCAACGGCGCGGATACCGTCCACATGGAGTACTTTGTTGACCAGGGCGAGAATGTCAACTTTACCGTGTACAGCTTCACGTCGGACAAGCTGAACGTCGAGGCCCGCATGGGCGGGCAGGTCGTCGGGACCGTGGGGTCCAGGTACCAGTATTCTTCCACCAAGTTTCTCAACTTCACGGCGCCCATGGGCGGCGCCGTCGACCTGCAGGTCTCGGCTAGCAACTCGCCCAAGGACGGCCTGTTTTCGGTGCTTCCGGCTTCCTCGTCCCCGATCAAGAACTGCACCGTAGGCGTCGCGTCTGGTGGCTCGACGGGGCTCAGCGGCGGTGCCAAAGCCGGCATTGGTATCGGTGTCGTTGCCGCCATCGGTGCCTTGGCTGCCGGTGGCTTCTTTGCGTGGAAGTACTTTGGTGGAGGTGGAGCAGGCGCCAACTCGGCGGCGGCCGCAGCCGGCATGAACACGACCGGAGTCACCATGGATCCGAATACGACCGGCTTCAACCCGACCGGCGGCGAGAAGATGGACCCGTTGACCAACATATCCAGTATGCCGCCAACCCCGTACCAGGGAGCGCCCATGTATTCCATGCCGCCGAACGGCTTTGAAGGGAACATGGCGCAGCAAGGGTTCCAGAATATTGCGCCGTCGGGAGCACCACCCGGAAGTATGCCTCCTGTCAACGGCATGGCTCCTCCCCCTCCTCCCGCTGGTACGGCGATGGCCGCCACCAGCGGAGTGGGAGGGAGTGTCGGCGGCGGCTGGGGTCCCCCTTCTGCTTTTGTGCCACCGTTGGTTCCTCCCCAGGCTTTCAATAACAACAACTCGTCGCATCAGAATCAGGGAGACGAAAAGCAGCAGCAGCAGCAACAACAACAACAACAACAACAACAACAACAACAACAACAACAACAACAACAACAACAACAACAACAACAACAACAACAAGGGCAAGGGCAAGAACAGGACGGCAATCTCCAGAATGTCAACCCGTACTCATCTCCCCCTATTGGGTCTGATTCTGGCAACCAGTTCCAAAACCAGATGCCGTCGTCTGGAAATCAGTTCCAAAACCAGATGCCGTCGTCTGGAAATCAGTTCCAAAACCAAATGCCGTCGTCCGGAAATCAGTTCCCCAACCAAATGCCGGCCTCTGGCAACCAGGGCGCCCCAATGAACATGTACTCCCCGAACCAGTTCCAACAGCCCATGGTCGGCGGAAGCGACGGGGGCTTCCAGCACAACATGGGCGCCGGCTACAACGACTACCAGCACAACATGGGTGGCGGCGGCGGCAGCGGCGGCGGGAACTCGTCCTCAGTACCCCTGAGCGGCGGTGGTGGCGATTCATCCTATTTCAACAGCCCTCCCAGCTCCAACACGACGGGCTTTGACAGCGGGAACCATACCAACTTTTCCTCCCCCGACCCAACAGCAGGGAATCTCAACCACACTGGTTACGACAGCGGAAATCACACCGGCTACGACAACAGTGGGAACCACCCGCCGGCCGTAGGCCAAACCGGCGGCGAATACCACCACAACCCCACCGTGCCGCCGCCGACGACGACCAACAATCAACCTACCCAGCCGGGATTCAATTTGCCAAATCCGCCTTCGTGGAGCCAGAACCGCGGCGGCGAGGAGAAGCACCACCACCACGCGTGGCTGGCGCCCGACTCGGCGTGCGAGCACCCGGACTGTCCGCTCCATGCGCGCGAGCACGAGTGCTCGCCGTCCCAGGAGGCGTGCCCCTGCACGTGCAGGGATCCAGAGTGTCCCGTGACGAAGCGGTGGACGTGATTTTCTTTTCTTTTCTTTCTTTTCTCTTGATCAGGTGATTAATTGATTGATTGATTGATTGATTGTTATTGTTGTTATTTTGTTTGTTGGGTTTTGGTGGTAAGAGGTTTCAGGGGCTTTGTTGTTTCCTTTAACCTTTTTTTTTTTTTGGGTCTATTTTCTATCCTCGCACAAAGTGTGGTAGGAACAAGTCAAGATGAAGCACAGCTGGCTATATATAGTAAGTAGATGGGATGATATATAAATATACGAGTTTTAATGGCATTTGTAATCGTTTACTTTTCGTTTCATTATTTTCTGATTCTGTTGCTGCACATGGAATATGAATCATAATACCCGTAGTTAATAATAAATGGCGTGTATCAATTGCTGCTGCAGTTGCGTGGCTCCATGAAGACCTTGGGGCTATTTGAGACTATGAAGCATCAGCACCCAAAAAAAAAAAAAAAAAAAGAGCCATCATCCAATTCTCTATCGATCGCAAAGCGCAAACCCAGCAAAGGAGCCCTGGTCCTCGTAGAACTTTTTCTTGTTACTGCCATCCATGTTTAAGCGATACACCGCGCCACCCCTAATATTTTTAATAATCCGGCACGTTTTATGGGGTGAAAATCGGGTTGGTTTTTCCCCCCCCCCCCCCCCCCCCGGAAATAGACTTACAGATCAGTAGCATAAATATGGCGGTTCTTCTTGTCAATGGCCAGCCCGATAGCCTCATGCAAGCCCCGGACGAGAATCTTATAGCTATCGAGGCCACCATTTGCCTCGAGCGACGCCTTGTTCAGACTATTGCCTCGCGGAAGCTCGCCGCGGTCTGACCAGTACAGGGTACGACTCTCTTCGTCAACTTCGAGGTCGATTGGCTCGGGCAGCCCCCAAAACAAGCACTCAATATCCTTGCGAGTCGACGCGGTGGCGCCCGGGGGCATTTCAAGTGAAGCCCGGAAGACCCTGCCTTGAGACCCCTTTGACGGCCCCTTCTGGGTCCAGTATATCTTGCTCTCGACATGCGCCAGAGCGACGCCGACACACCATAACGTCTTGTCCTGGAACCCCTGTCTCCAGTCCCCTGTTTGGATGAGCGTTTCCAGCTCAGAGCCGTCGACATTGCACCGGAAGACACGCATCCCCTCGCGGTCCGAGAAGTATAACTTGCTGCAGTCTTGGTCGACAGTCACTTGCTTCGGGGTGTGAGCCACGCCGGGTGGGACGATGGTCTTGATGTCGCTTCCGTCGAGGTTGCAGGACATTATGCAGCCGTCGTTCTCGTTGGGGGCGCCCATGTTCGTCCAGAACAGCTTCCCGGCCCCAGGACATATGGCAATTCCGTCCGGCATGGGCTGGTTGTTCACAACCGTCCGTAGCGGGGCCTTGCCGTCTGCACTGCCAACCAGGATGCGGCCCTTTTTGTAGGCCTCACTAGGATCGTTGTTTAGACCGAGGTCCAGGAAGTACAGCGCGGGGGCATGGATGTTGTCGTACGGGCCTTGTTCTTCACCGGCTGTCTTGGTAGTGTGCCCGGGCGGGTAGAGACCTCCCTTGCTGCACTTTGCTCCCAGACGCCCATCATTGATGTATGTTTGGAGGTACGAGAGGATGCCGGGGTCCTTCAAACCTCGCTCTTCAATATAGTGCTGCTCGATCAGAGACACGGTGTCCAGGCCAACCGAGTCCATCATGCGGCACGGGGGGACACCGTGATTGACAAACATGTCGTTCCAGACGGCGTCGATTTCGTCGGGCGACGCAACGCCCTCGGATAGGACCATCAAACACTCCCGCTTAATGGCTGCCCAAACGCGGTTTATGATGAATCCAGTCGACTCTTTGTGAGCTACCACAGGTAGCATACCGGATGACTTGAGGTGTTGCTGGAGGAAGGGGAAGATGTCATCATGAGTCGAACCACTCGTCATGAGCTCAACACTGCGGATATGTGGCGGTATAATGTAGTGCGTGTTGAGGATCCGGCGCGCTGTCTCGGGACGGACTTTGACTGCTAGCTCGCGTGACTTGTACGAGGACGAGTTCGTGGCCAGGATGGCGTCGGGCCGGGCGATTTTCTCGAGCTCTGCAAATGTGTTGATCTTGAGGTCCAGCTTCTCGGGCACACATTCGATGACCAGCCATGAGTCCTCAACGGCAGGTTTCAAGTCCTGGAAGCCCTGTATGTCGATCGTGTCTGGCCTGATGGTTGGCTCGTACCGCCATAGCTCAGTCTTGACATATTGCAACGCCCCGGTGATTTGTTGGGCATCTGGATCTCGAATGTGCACTTTGTAGCCTTTGGACGCCCAGCAGGCAGCGATTCGGCGTCCTAGGACTCCAGCTCCAAGAATACCAACCGATCTCCCGGCAGTGGAAGGAGGCTGCCACGAATCCATTTTGAGCGGTAAGGGGGTCTGTTGAGATGGAAGAAGACTGCGACACACGGGGAGCAGGTTGAGCGAGCTCTCGAGGTCATTAAGGTACACCAAAGTTCACTGCTTACGAATACTCAAAGCTTATAAGAATGGTCACAACGGCGTGGGCGTGCACTCACTCCAACGTCGGCATGACGAGAGTGTCCAATGGTACCGGGCCTTAAATGGTACGAGGTGCATATTTCCAGCCCGTTGCATCAGATCATGTAGGTACATAGATAGACCTACTTTAGCGCTAAGCACCACGATTCACGAGGCGGCTCTGTGGGAAGGGGGGGGGGGGGGGGGATGAAACTGCGCGCACAGAGAGGAACCACTTGGGATGGGAAAAAACCCCATTTTTGAGATGGCTTGTTTGATTTTTATCTGGCTGTTCGTATTATATATCAAGGCGGTAACTTGATCTTAACGATGAGTGGATGAAAGACTTGGTTGGTGGTGGATGTTGAAAAGGTGATCATGTTGGAGGAGGTTAAACTTTGACGTGGAAGAGCAAGCTCACCCCCTGCATGCCTTGCTTACAAGATCTTCCACAATTAAGCATGTGGGCGATTGCCGTTTCCCCCCCCCAGCAGCACTTTGCCAAGCAGCTTTAGCCCCCTTGCCCCCTAAACGAAAGCCTACAGTGGCACAGGCAGGACAGGGCAATCAACAACCTCGGCTCGGCTTAACGCTTCACCACACTCTGCGGGCATAAGTTATCAGCCAATTAACATATGTTGCTGAAGCGCCGAAAAGCAATGTGAAGCCTCCAATGCGACACGGCGATGCCCTTTGACAAAGAAAATACTAGGCACAACTACAAGATCACGTCGATCGCTGCCTGACCTCCTTCCTCCCCTCCCCCCCGCCGAGATGAGCGACACGACTCCCCCGCCCGCTTCTGCTTCCGCTGCCGCTCCCCCTCCTCCTTCAACCACCACCACCGCCGCCGCCGCCAACTCTTTTGCGCAAGCCCAGCAGCGCCTCGCCGCGCGCCGACAAGCGCGAGAAGTCGAAACCGCCGCGCGCGCTGCTGCCCAGCGGTCCGAATCACAACTGCGGGCACGCATCGCATCGACACAATCACCCCTCCTGCGCCGACTGGGCACGTCTACACTGTCCCTCTGGGACGCCATCTCCAGCCGCGAAGGAACACGACCGGCCTTCCGCGTCGGGCAGGTCGATGCCGAGCTGCTAGACGAGGAGCTGGTTCAGCTGCTGCGAAACCAAGTCGGCGATGCGCTACGATACCTTGGGGGCGGCGGCGGCCATGGAGGAGGGAGCAGCAGTCTGAAGGACGAGTGGGGCGCCGAGATACTGCTGGCCCTGCGCGCCGTGCTCTTCAAGTTGACTGTCTGGGACCACGACGCCACGTACGGCGCTGCGCTGCAGAACCTGAAGTTTACGGATGCGAGACACGATGGACCCGTGTTGGCACCCCCCACCAGGTGGCAGAAATCGCTGTACGGACTGGTGACTGTTGGTGGCAAGTACGCATGGACCAAGTGGGAGGATTGGCTGCTGGACCAGGACGATGGGTTCGACTCGCCGAGTCCGAGGGTGCAGCGGCTGTCGCGGGCGACGTCGACGCTCTCTACAGTCCACGCCGGCGCTGCTCTGGCCTCGTTTCTGGTCTTCCTGCTGCATGGGAGATATCGCACGCTCCTCGACAGAGTGCTGCGCATGCGCCTGGCGCCCCCGACTAGCCAGGTCAGTCGCGAGGTGTCCTTTGAGTACCTCAACCGACAGCTCGTCTGGCACGCCTTTACGGAGTTTCTTCTCTTCGTGCTCCCGCTCGTCGGCATCAACCGGTGGAGGCGATGGCTCACACGCACATGGAGGAAAACGAAACAGATCGTGAATCCGGGCGCCGAGAATGGCAGCGATGAGAAGAAGGGCGAATATGCCTTTTTACCTGAGCGGACCTGCGCCATCTGCTACCAGGATCAAAACTCGGCAACTTCGGAAACTGAGATCTTGGCTGCCGCCGCATCTTCGAGTGGCGTTGTCGGGTCAGCTCAAACTGACATCACAAATCCTTATGAGGCTATCCCATGTGGGTGTATATACTGCTTCGTCTGCCTGGCCACAAGGTTGGAGCGGGAGGAGAGCGAAGGGTGGTCATGTCTCCGATGCAGAGAATTCATCAAGGAGTGCAAACCCTGGGCCGGAGATGTATTAGAACCACCAGCAAAGTCACCCACAACAAAGACTGTGGTATTTTCCGACGATGTGAAAATCGTCTTTGATGATGGACAGGATGAATCCAAAGTACTAGTTGAGGATCCTACCAGGGGTGGCATTGAGGAACTTGGTCCCTTGGCAACACAGTTATCAGACCAGTCAGGTGGCTCCGACGATTCCGACTCGGAAGACTACGAGGCCGAGGAGGACGAGTTAGGCGATGACCTAGACGGCTAGCATTGGTCCATGGTTAGAGCGGAGTAAGAATTAGCTGGTTCCCGTGTTCTAGGCCATGGTTGAGAAGAGAAGGGATACATGCAAATATTAATTTACAAAAAAGTGATGACCTGACCGTCGTCACGCTGTATAAACTTATTTCCTGTTTGAACTCATTACTTATCAACTTGATTTTTTGGGGGTTTTTGTTTATCACAATTGGAACTCTCCCTGCGATTTCCTCGGGGTCCAACGTTGTAACTAACGTACAATGAGCTCCGTCCCATACCTGCTGCGTTTGGTTTGTTTCCTCTCGGGGCCTGAGTTCAACTTTCAGAAGCTGGCATTGCCCCCCCCCCCCCCCCCCAAAAAAAAAAAAAAAAATTTTTTTTTTTTAGCCTAAGGATGATGGTAATGGTGGCTGATGAGACGAGATTGGTGGTGGGTGGTGGTCCGGTGGTGACGGTGATACTGTGATGATGTTCGTCGGACCGAGACTAGTGCTGCCGCTGCGAGAATGCAGTCAGTGGAACTAGTAGTAGTAAGAGCCACCGTCCCTCGTATAGTACTACTACTACTACTACTACTACTACTCCTATTTTGTAGGAATCAAGTATAAAAAAGAAGCTCCCTAGAAGACATCTCATTGTGGCAGTGTTTTTTTTTTTTTTTCATCTTTTTTTTTTTCTCATCAGGACATCAAGTTGCAAGAGTTATTTATGCTTTTTGAACGTTACCCCCAAAACTCTCTCCATCCATTCTTCTGCTCCTGGGATTTCCCGATCTAATTCGATGCTGCTCGCTCGTTAGTGAGGAAGGTAGGTAGACAAGGAGCTGGTCTTGGAGTAAGGTAGGAATAATTCCAGTCAGAAGATGGGAGAGGGAGGTTCCTTGTTGATGCATGGTGTTTTTGAGCACCACATGAATTGAGCCTTTTGGTACATTATTAGAGAGTCCCCCTTCCTAAAGTTGAGAACATGCCTGCCTTCTTGTAAAAATACTTAGGTGGGCATTTCAACATGTTAAAGAGGCCTTCTTTCGAAAAGCAGCCTTAAGAACTGAAAAAGCAACTCTTGAGCAGGTGATGTTACCTTTTTTTTGGAGATGAGTAACTTCAAACTGAGTTCGTTTGCGGCTCCTAGCCATTCCCAATATGGCGGGGAGCCTTTGATCCCGGCAGTTGGCTTTGAATTACAAGTCGCGCTGGCAGCTATCAAGTGAGGCTATAAACCCATTTCGTGTCTGTTTAACTAGCAGGAGTAAGGTCATGTCACCTAGTCAGATATCTATCTGCCTTGGTCTTGACGAGTGATATCTGAAAGGGAACCAAATAATCTGCCACCTCCTACGTAACTCCCAACCATCTTGCCATCCTACTCCAAGGCTAAAGTCATTCGGCAGCCTCCAGGCTCCAAGGCTCTTGCGCATCCCCATACATTCCCGCCTTCTCAAGCTCTGGAGTAGGAGGCGGGAGGTTGCCCCGCTTCGTGCAAATCCAGCACGAGGCGTACATGTTGACACGATCGATGCACTCTCCAGGGACGCGGTCACCAACTTTGGTGCCGACGAATCCAAGCGCCTCAAATTCGCGGATATACCAAGGGGTCAGCGCAGAGCTGCGCAAAAGCACGCGCCCGCCCATCTTGAGTGCGCGGTTGAGCTTGGTGATTTGTCTCGCCGCAGCCGTTGAGCCCGGATCGAACCAGTCCATGCTGTCCATAACAACAGCCACCGTGAGGGTGCCAGGCATGAAACGTGCAATAACCTCGTCAATCTCGTCCGTATGAATGCGCAGACCGTCAAATGCACCGGGTCGGCTTAGACGTGAGTGTGCTTCCACTGACAGGTATTCTGGGTGGCATTGACGGGTGAACGAGCCCTCGAGGCAAACGTGGTAGTACGGGTTGTCAAGAGCAATGTGCGTCTGTTCAATGACCGGGTCCAAGGTATTTACCATGTAATGCCAAACTGCATGGGCGCGAGTGTTCTTGGCTGTAGGAGAGGAACCATTGACGACATTGCTGCCCGCGTGGTCTTCCTCGATCATGGCCAGCTGGTTTTTGGGCACACCCAGTGCCGACCATAGGAAGGTCTCAGAGCTGACAACGGTGTTGCTGATGATACGGCTGAACAGGGCAGGGCGAATCCTGGAGTGCCAAATCTCCCTCTGTTCGTTAAGTGTCTTGGCTGCCAGTATCTGTTTTACGGCGTTGCGGCACCCGAAAACATGGGAAATCCACCTGAATATGCGAATTGCGTGTTTCGAGCCCCCCGTATCATAGAGTCCACGACCACGGGTGCTGGTGAATATGTCGGAATTGTTAAGCCAGTACTGAAAAGCACGGCTCGAGAGATGAGGAGACAGTTTCGAGACAAGCAGAGATCGAAAATGGGGGTGCTTTCCTTCTCCAAAGATCTTCCACAAGTCCTCGTAAGGCAGTGCCGTATACGAGGCAACCTTGAGCTCTAGCAGGTGGTTTTGGGTCGGGTTGAGGTCAACAGCATGAATCCTGGCAGGGCTTTGCGTAGCATACGCGAGGATATTGTCGCCAGCACTGGTGATTGCCAGGACAACGTCGTCAGGGCCAAGCTTCAGAAGGCGCTCGTCCACGCGAGAATCCTCCCAAGTGAAAGCGTAAATATACTCTTCGTTGAACTGTGTGTGCTTCTTGAGTTGATCATCGTAGAAGATTCTCCAATGGTGATTTTGGTAGAAGAAGGAGGGAAGGGGCAGGTTGGCCGAAAGGTTCTGAACAGCGGCATCAAAGGCCTTGGACCGAATTTCCGGGGCGGTTTTCTCAACTGCACGAAACAGCACATTGGTCACATTTTGTTTATTGGCCGGAAGCAGGTAGGGTGACTCGGTCGCCAGTGCATCGATGCGTTCAATGATTTCGTGAGGCAAGCTGGTGGAGGAAAAGGGCTTTTTCTGACAGCCCACCCAAACATAGTAAGGAATGCATCCCAGCATGTAGTTGCGCAGATTGGCAGTGAGCACAGTTCCGAAACGGTACTCCAGGTAGTCTCGGCGGCCTGGCTCAAGTCCTACTCGGTCGAGGTCAAACCAGGCGCGCCAAAACGTCCGCCCAAGGAAGTTGACGTGGCGTCCGGTTAGACCGCCAGTATAGTTGCGGAAACTGAAGTCGACTTTGGATTGGACGTAAAAGTCAACAACCCCGATGATTCCGTTGGGCGACAGGAGTGAGGTCAACGAGTCAATGGCCGAGCAGTAGTCAGGCTGATTGATTATTAGTCCAGATACGACCATGCATTCCCTCTTCCTCTACTCACAATCATGGACAAGCTGTAAGACATGGTAACCAGATCGGCCCCACCGTGCTCAGGGCGTTTCTGGTCGAAAAAGCTCGGGATCGAGCGAGTTGGAGTCCGGTCCCCTGAAAGATTCTCGTAGTCATCGAGGCGGAATTTCTTCGCATCCTCACAAATGACTTTGACATTCTCCCATCCGAGCCGGGCGAACCGTTTTCGAGCCACCTCGCACAAAGACGGCGAAAAGTCAACTAGGTAGATGCTGGAGAAGAAATTGGGAACGTCGACGTATTGGGACATGGCCTCAATATTCCACCCAGTTCCGCCACCGACCTAAAAATAATGTTAGTCCTCGAAGTTATGCTTGTCTGGACTGGGTCCAAAGTACATCAACCCATATGCGCTTTGGCTGAGCGCTTGTGTCACCCTTCTCGACCTTGGACTGGAGCTGAGCGGCAACAAGCGCCAGCATATCTTCCCGGCCTTTGAGAAGGGCCTTTCTCGTCACATCGTACACTCCAGCCTGGCTGGAGTAGAAGGACTCGAGAGCATCCTGCTGAGTTCCTTTGCCACCGGTTGAGTGTGGCTTGAGGAAGCACGAGTAGCAGAAGAGCAGGGCTGACTTCAGGATGTTGGGTTCATTGTCACCATCCTGTGCCGGCTTCGTAGAAAGTTGGAAGAGACCAATGGTAAAAAATACCACACTGGCAATGCCAACATAGAGGAGTTTGGAATCAATGTCCGGGGGCGATATGTTACCACCAAGAGAAGCCATGATATTCCCTCATTGCTGAAAGACGAGAGACTGTTGATAAACGTTGATAGATGTTGGTAGACCTTGATCAAGTGAGCCCGGACCAAGAGGCTTGGAGGTTGTCCTGGGCGGTGGAAGATATATAGAAGTTTGACCAGATTTGGCAACTCTGGCGGCCAGCCGTGGCTGCACGTTCCCATGGCTTGATCATTGCTACGAAGTGCTACACCTGCATGATGCAGTCAGTCCCCGTGGTCATCCCGCATCCGCATCACTCGTGATGAGCCCATCCACGGCGTTTTGGTCATGTCTGGTTGATTGCGCTGGGTGGATGTTCCGCACTAACAGCGGGAAGCGAAGTGGACTTTGATGGTTGGGATGCTGGCTGCCGGCCAATCACTTGCGCACATGGTGTGCCCCTTGGAGTATTCACTGCCTTTGGGTCGTTACGGGACAGAGACAATGCTGAGGTCAATAACTCGACGTGTGCAAAATGCGAGCCATAATGTGACCATGTCTAGTGTCGTCCAGAACGGGTAGATTTACATACGCTCACTGCCAACGCCTTGAGCAGGTGAGCTATCTTGGTCGTTGGATTGGACAGTTGAATGCTGACTCCCGCACCCAGCCATTTTGTACACTCTGCGTGGAAGACGGATAAGTAGACCACAAGCAGCATCAAATACATATCTACATTTATCCACAAGGTACCCAAGGTAGGTATTTTGGCTGAGGCGGATGAATGTGGCAGACCGAGGACCCTGCATCCGACGTCCAGCCAGGTGTAGATGTCTGATATGCGAGATCGCAGCAACGAGCTACGGCTATTGCTCCAAACATGAAGCAATCGATGGCGGTTGTACGACGTGATCTCTCCCCCAACCCACAGCAGCAACACCACTGGCAGCCAACCAGTCCCCTCAGATCAACCAACAGTTTTGCGCTGATTTTCAAATGGAGGGCAGATGGTCAACTCGTTTGTCGGAGATGTGCTACACTATTTTAGAGTACCCCTCTTGTCCCGGAAGCTGCCCCTCGTCGCTGGGTCTTGGCAGGGTTCTTCTTGGAAAGCCAATCGGGAAAATGCATGGGACCACGAGAAGAGTTCAGGGGGTCGTAAGGTCTGTTGAACTTCCTTGGGGGGTGCGCCTCGAGTTGAATCGCTTGGCGTTTGGCAAGAAACCATGCATGAAGTGCGTTGCCAGCTGCCGTTTGCTTGTGATTGCCGCAATTCTCAAGAATCGCTCCAGAGTCGACACACCTCAGCACGACAGAGTCAAATAAATGGCTGCGGTGCCAATGATTCTTCACTTTGCAAAAAGAGGAGGGAAAGGGGAATAACCACCCCAAACCATTCATGGCTGTGGGGCTTGAATCCTTTTGGCAATACGGAGCTGGTACAGGAGTATCTTGACAGCAATTAGGGGCTCAACCAAAGCAAATGCTGCGATAGATAAAACATTATGTAGAGTGAAGAGACGGTGAAGAGAAAGTGGAGAGAAGGTGAAAGAGAGAGTGCTTTCTCAATTGATCATACCTAAGGTTGGTACAGTACCTTATCTTGCACTGGTGGAAACCTGAAAGGCAAGAACCTGGCCTGCCCAGAATCGAGCCGTCCTCTGCTGAGTCATCTCCCCGCAGAGTGCTTTCCAGGCCGTCGACGGCTCAGAGCAGGGGTGGCGCCTCTTCTGGATTCCCGATTGGACGTGACGTGACGTGCGTTGGCTGTTAAACCTCCCTGCGACGACAAAGCCCGTGATTGAACGATCCCAGCTGCACATCGCGGAAGACACGGCGGTGCCTCTGCATGAGCGCTGACTTTGTTTTTATTTTTATTTTAACAGCCCAACGCCAACGCCATCGATCGCGCAACACTCGTCCCCTTCACCCCCTTCACCATGCCTCCTCCATCGAGCCAGAAGGGCACGGGGAAGAAAGGCGGAGCCGGCGTAATGCGCCAGCAACAGCAACGCAGCCGCAACACGACGCCAAGTGCCATGCCCGCCGTCGCCAATCTGCCCCCTATCGAAAATGTCGAGACAGAAACCCTCGATCTGCGCTTCGAGGTCTTCCGCAACCTGACCTACGAGGACATGGTCGATATCACCGCCTCCAACACCATCATTCCCGATTCAAAGAGCCTCGACGGTCTTCTAACACGCCTGCAGCGCCTGGGTGAAGTCATAGAAAAGCGAGGCACCTACTGTGACAGGGGCATGCGACTCCTAGCCCAAACCCGCAAGGTGAGGATAGACGAAATGGCCGTCGAAAGGGGCCGAGAGGAAGAGCGGAGGCAAAAGGTAGAAGAGGACGAAGAGCGCGAAAGAAAGGCCAATAAAAAAAAGAGAAAGGCCACCGAAAATTTGGCACCCCAGGGAAGCAGTATAGGTCAGTCGGCTCCTGCTCTGGGTTTTTTTCTTCTTTCCCCTCCCTTCCTCCTTTTCAGCCGGGCGTGGTTTTGGATATCGCCCTGTCAGCTATTTTCGGCGGGTCCGCTCTCGAGTTTTGAGCGGAACACTGTCCGTGTCAAGTCATCGTCCAATCACTTCAAAAATGCGGCTTAGAAAGCGCGTCACTGAGCTGGAACTGACATGCTTCACAGAGCGGTCGTCCCCCCTGCGCGAATCCAATGCAGCCAAGCCTCGAAAGTTGTCGCGCGACTCGACGAGCTCCTCCCTCTCTCCCGTTGCACCGCGCACCCCCAGCAATATGGACGTCGACGACAAGACCAAAGCCGAGGAGAACGACGACGAGTCCGAGTCCGAAGACGATGGCCGACCCCCTCCTCCCGCCCGACCCCAAGCCAATACCTTCGGCGAAGACCCCTCCGTATTCCCCGACCCGACCGTCTACGAGATTCTGCCCGTCAAGTCGGGCATGACCCAAGATGAAATCAGGGAAATATACTCAGTTGCGACCTATCCCAAGAGCGATCTCGCCGATCTAATCGCGGGCGACCCTCCCGACAAGGACTTTAGCAACGCGAAGCCGAGTAACCAAATCAACTTTAGCACCTTCAGCACCTACATCGAACCCTACTTCCGGCCCTTTACCGAGGAAGACCTCGCTTTTCTTCGGGAACGAGGCGACCGAGTCACGCCTTTTGTCATGCCCAAGCGTGGCAAGAAGCATTATACTGATGTCTGGGCTGAGGAAGACGGCGCCATGGCCATCGATTCATCTCCTGCGACTGGGCGGGAGAAACTGCCGCCTAACCAACCACGCGGGAGCATCGAGAACATGGACGACGAGGTAGCCGAATCAGACAAGCTGTCCGTCGGTCCACTCCTATCGCGCTTGCTGCAGGCCATGCGGCCCGAGCATCGCGCCCCGCCCCCCGAGGACAAGGCCGCCGTGCCCAACGGTGTCAACGGCGGGGACGGCGACAGCATGAACGGCATCTCTTCGTTCGACTTCAATTTTGGTGATAACGCGCAGCCCCAGACGCCGGCACCTTCTGGCAGCCTCAATGGCGGCGGCCTCAACGGCAGTCTCACAAACGGTGTCAACGGTGCCCCCCTCGGTCCAAACGGGGAGCAAGCCTTGCCCCCCGCGACATTCATGCCTGAATCAAACAGCGAAGCCTGGAAGAAGGCTAGCCACCCCAAGCTAGACTACTCGCAAGTTGACGAGCGTATCAAGCAAGAGCTGCGCCACATTGGCTTTCTCCCCCTCCTGCCAGGCCACGACCCAGCGAACCCGAGCGCTGCACCGGCGGCGCCTGACCCGGCCACGACGGCCGAGTACGACGGGCACTACGACGACGAAGTCGCCGCGCGGATGCGCCTCCTCCAGTCCCGGCTGCGCGAACAGGTGCTCCTCAACGGCGCCCGCAAAGCACGCCTCACAGAGCTCGTGAAAGAGCGCATGGCCTATCAGGAGTACCAGACCATCCTCGAGGACCTCGACAGCCAAGTCCAGGCAGCGTACCTTAAGCGGACGCGCACCATGGGGAAGAAGCCCAAGAAGGCGCGTCCGAGCGCCAGCGGCGCCGTTGCACCCGCTCCTGGAGGCGGCGCGGCGGGTATGGCCCGTCCGGGCATTGGTGACCTGACCAAGACGCTAATGGAGCGCCGGAGGAGATGGATTGAGAGCATCGGCACTGTGTTTGATGACGAGGGTCTGGCGAGGGTGCCCCGCGCGAGTGATGAAGGGAGCACAATTTTCCAGTCCGGGGAGATGGCGGGCTTAATTCGTCGCGAAAAGGACGCCTGGGATGAAGAGGTCGAAGAAGAGTGAAACTGATGCTTCGTGTTACGAAAGACAGACGAAGCGAAGAGACGACATGATGGCTTACCCGCTACATGATGGAAGTTACGGTACCTACCTACCGGTGATGATGGAGTTTTCAGGCGTTGCGAGGCGGGTTGTGCTTTCTTGGGTTATTTGGTAGCAGTATTTCTTTCCGTGGTAACAGAAAACTAGCTGGAGGCGTTTAAGAGCGGTTGTCATGGAGTTATTTTCTTTTTTCCCCTCTTCGGTCTATTTGTTTGATCAACAGGAGCGTAGTCAGTCGGCCAGGGTGGCGCCAGTATATATACAGTGCTTCTAACCCTCTCGTCTTGGAGGTACTTTGGAAGCCCAGAAAGAACATAACTAACTTTTGATAACAACCAAACAAAACTATCGTCCAAGTTCATGCTATATCTAGAAATCTTCCTAGTTAGATCATCCATCCCGCACGCTGACTTCATTCCCCGCCAGTTTATGTATATTTTGGATCTTGTAAATGCAAAGCAATTGTTGTATCTTTAAGCAAGATGCTCATCGCACCCACACAGCAGACATATACCAGAACGCCACTTGGCCATGCTCACCACCCTACACCAATTCCTTTCCTTCCCAAGGCCGCCCCAAAGAGAATATGCAAAAAAATGGGTATCATCACTCATCAAGATCGCTCGACTCTCATCCCAGGTAAACCTTCCTCACCACCCCTTTGAGCCCCTACGACTCTAAAACTCTTAGCAGAAACCCTAGCCGATTAAAAGCCTGGAAATACCCTGTGGCGAATCCTCCGCCCTGTGAGACGGGGTGCGTCAGTATATATTCCTTGTTCAGTTCATTTTGATGCTGAAGAGGCTAAGGGTACCTACATTTCGTCGCTTTGGCCTCGGCGTCGTCCAGGTCGGAACCACCAGCAAGCTCCCGCATTCGTTCCCTAGCTAACGATGTAGGACTTCCACGACCGCCGCCTTTTATTTCTTGCTTTGGCTGCTCCTGCTGCTGCTGTTGCTGCTGTTGCTGCTGTTGCTGCTGTTGCTGCTGTTGCTGCTGTTGCTGTTGTGGCTGCTGCTGCTGCTCCTCCTCCCGGTTCTGTGGGCTGGCCGTTATCTGAAGGACCGGCGGAGTCTTGACCTGTCTCGGTTGGAGATGACGCCCAAGTTCCGATGGGGGTGATGATGTTGTGAAAGTGGTGGTGTTCTTATTTATGTCGCTTCTCGATAGACGCTTCTTGATCGCTCGCCCCAATCTTGACATCCTGTTCTCGTCGTCGGGTTCCTCGTCGTCATCAATCTCGACAACGTGGTCGCGCAGTCGTCGAATGGCCTTTTCCCGCCGTACCATCGCGTTTGTTATATTGGGGCTGTAGCCTTTGGGGAGCATGCAG
Source organism: Lasiosphaeriaceae sp. G1095 (assembly GCA_027569635.1). NCBI lineage: Eukaryota > Fungi > Ascomycota > Sordariomycetes > Sordariales > Lasiosphaeriaceae > Lasiosphaeriaceae sp. G1095. Next base: position 67,488 of record JAPDFK010000144.1, read on the forward strand.
GCCTTGCACAACGGGCAAAGTGAGCTGTTGCTATGCAAAAACTCGTCGATGCATCTCGGATGGAAGATGTGACCGCAGGGAAGCTCACGAATCACAGTGATGCGATTCTGGAACGGCTCGAGACAGATCTCACACGCTGGCTGGAAGTTGGTTGCGACGGTGGAAGCCGTATAAGGGCTGTTGAGCTCCTTTTCGGTCGCGGTCGTGGCTCGCACAACAAGTGTCGTGGCAACAATGCTGTCCGTCTGACCTCGGCTGCTCCTTCTAGTCCTAGAACGGGGCGGAGCACCGGCTGTAGATGTTGAGCGCGGAGAAGAGGGCGGTTCCATACTGGTATCCGGCTCGTAGAGGTACGTAAACAGAGGAAACTCTTCTATCCGCTCCATGGGCACTCTGAGTCGCTGGATACCCATGCCTTCCAGATTAACCTCACCAGCAGCAACGCGGCGCCGTAGCGAGACACGGCGGCGAGCTTGGATGAAATGCATAAGAAGTGATGTCCCGGAAATAATGACGAGAAGAACGCCAATGATGGCAAGAATGTATACCCAAATACTGACCAGAGTGGAAGGTGTCGATACCGTTAGCTCAGTCCAGACCCGAACGTAGTCGTCGGGGTCAGTATTGTAGAAGTCGGTGATATTCCGGCCAAAAGGTACTGCGGATACATTGTCCGAGTACATGCTCAGTTGCTGCATCATTTTCTGGCCGGCCAGCCCAGACACGGCGAAGATGGGATAGCCGCTTTGGGACTTCCACTTTTCGTCACCGTGAATGCTCCAGACCGGAGAGCTTACAGGAGGTGGTTCAGCGTTGGAGTTCCCTGGTCTGTAGAATATCAGTCCTCGAAGCGGATCTGAGCGGGCGGATGCCATATAGCTCCTGGAGCAGTCGGCATTTATCCATGGTGCGATGGCGATTAGATTGTAATTTGTTGGTGGGAGGTCAGATTGCCGAGCGGCTGTCTTTGGCACATAGGGCGCCGACTCATTTATGCAAGGATCGTTTGGAGGGAGATCGGGCACGTAGAGCAGACCCTGGATGAGGCCATTCAAGGTCCCAGCATACTTGGAGACAAGTACTGTGATGTTTCCACTGAAGCGGGCCGAGTATGCAAACTGGCTCTGTCAATACGTCAACAAACTGCGCCCACAACGCCAGCGGCACGCGACTCTTCCTTTCTTTTGCTTTTTTTTTTTCTTTTTCGACAAAAGAAATTCTCCCCTGAAAACATACCGATTGAGCTGTAATGTTTCTAATGACGGTGCTTGCAACTGTGCCGACGCCATTCCAGGACGGGTTACTGAATAAAAGACTGCCATGCCATCTTCAGTCAGTACCGGCGTGGGACAGAGGTTGAATGGGCCGATTCGGAACAACTTTGTCAAGCCAGAAATGCCCGAAGTAGGGTAATATGATGTGGTTGGTGATGATGCAAGATTTGACAAGGGCGGGAACACAACAGCATTGACGGATGAGAGGGTGGCTTGGCAACCCATCACAAAAAACGATAACCGTCGACGACAACAAGGAACATCCTCAAATGACCCTCAAAGTTAAGTAGGTAGTTAAGGAGAAAAGAGAAAAAGGTACGCACACGACATTGCGGATCTCTTTGACAGCTGTGAAACGTCAGTTCTGGGTTCTGATCTCTTTACCCCAGGCTTGGCGAAAAGCTTGGCTGGCGGCCAAGAGGGGGATTTGACTCGACCAGCCCTGATCGCCAAGAGAAGAGGCGGAACCAGACTTACACATGGACATTGTAGAGCATTTCGAAGGGTTTGAAACAGCCCTTCGGCTCTATACTTGGGCTCGCAGCATCCGCCCAGCTGCTGCTGGCCGTTTCTGTGAGGGCGACTTTTTTTGGGCTGGCGCTGGCGATGGCGCGTCCAGGAAAAAAATGGTTGGCGTTGCGTTGATGGTCAGGCCAGTACAAAAAGAGGGAGAGCGAGCCAAGAACCGGGGACTGGATGGGCGGCCGGGGCGCTGTTTAAGGATGCCAAGTCTCTTGGCGAATGCCGGCTAGCCGCGTCCCGTGTGCTTGGTAGGTCTTGCCTCCCAGGGTTAGCCTGGTTTGCCTGGCAAGCCTGGTTAGCTGCTTTGGCGCTATGCAGGTTGGCAGGACGGCCACTACTTCTTAATCCAGGCGGCTGACACGAGCACACCAAGGTTCAAGGAACCAGTGCCTAGGTACATAAGTACTACTGGTATCGCAAGGGCAGCGCAGCGCAGCTCCCCTACGTTAATTTTGAGAAGCAAAGCTCCAGTATTAGCATTACCGGTATTCGGCGTTGAGCTGACCATCCGGTGCAACTTCTGAAAGGTTTGAAGATCAATCGTCGGATAGGGGAGGCTCCGAGCTGGGAACCCGAGTGCTAAGACAAAACAGCCTCAAGGTGAACGAGAGACTGGACATGTGCATGTTCTCACGCCAAGTCCACTGGCCCATTAGTACCACAGCGGTCCAGGTCCTTCGGATACCAGCTCCACGTACGCATGTGGTCCTTTTGAGAGATTGTAAGCGACTGAGTAAGTTGGTTGGCAGCTTGACACCTCGCTGAGCCTGTTCTGGGCTAGACAAGACGGTTGGTTGACGGGTATTTTTTCTCAGAGAGGGGTGGCTTTGGTGTGCAGATTTGAACTTCGCAATCGCCAGTCGTCCAATCAGGCATCTGTCCCATTCCGAAATTAGGATCCTTCGCCGATTCCAATGTTGACCAGGTGTGGGTGGCGGGCTGGCGCCTCGTTTTACACTAAAATTGAGAAGGAGCAATGCAGTGGTCGGCGGTCATCTAATCTGGAAGCACCTGCCTGCCTGCTACTCTACATTACCTGACATCTCAGGAAAGAGCTCAAATCGAGAAAGAAAAACATGCATCTCGACCTACTCTAGAGTCGATGATCGCATTCCATCATTCATCCAATGTCAGTACGAGTTGCATCGGACCAAACAAACCTGCCTTCGGGACATGATGTGGTTTGCCGTCCGATTGCTCCCTTTGTGCTTGGTTGCCTGTCGTCTCTTGAGGCGCAGCTGCCCGCCCCGTATCGCACCCCCTCACCCACCTGCTTGGCAAATCCACCAATCTGGATCCTTCTCGGGAAGCCGTGGAAACCTAAATGCCACCTCCTCATGCGATACGTATTGTTTCTCCGCATCTCGTCAACTATCCCACGCCGTCCACTTATCAGGCGGATATGACCTGAGGAGAATCAAGTGACCCCCCCCCCCCCCCCCCGCGTCCAACGACGCCCAGTCTCCGACCTTAGCATTATCGACATGGCTCCCCTTGCCAGCGAGCCCCGCCAGCTCCTCATCGTGCTCAATCTTGCGAAGCGCAAGGCTCTGTACACGCTCGTGGTCGAGATCACATCATGGATGCGGTCGCAGCTCGAGCTTACCGAGCGTGGTGATACCGGGGAGACGGCAGCCCCACTGTTTACGCCGCCGCCCACCAAGTCCGGCGACCAGGATGATGACGCTGTTGTTGACGCCTCCATGTCGCAGCAGAAAACGCCGCCCAGCCCAGAGCTAGTCCTTCTGCGCAACGCAGCCCTCGCACATTTCGACGCCTGGCGGAAGGATGTGCTAGGCAAGCTTAAGGAGGTTCTAGCTACCCCTGATGACGCCAAGATTGTTGACGAGCGTCGAAAGCGCGCCCAGCGTATCGCTCAGCAACGAGCCGAGATGCCATCCCCAGGAGAGAACCTGATCGACTTTGGTGATAATGCAAGTGCCATTGCAGAGGCCAAGGCAGAGCGGGTACAGGCCGTAGCGAGCCTCCAAGCCTCGTTCCACGCCATCCCAACGCGCTTGTTGTCTATCTCCCAAGAGGACCGGGAGGAGACTTTGAGCTGTGTGCTGCTGGTACTTCTCTCCACGGGGAGCTATTCGGCAGACTCCCGAGTGTTCGTTGTGTATCTGGCTTCGGCACTCGAGATTCCACTGTTGGTTTTGAATGCCGAGGAGATCGAGATCGCCAAATCGCTCGTTGAGACTTCGGCCGAGGCAGCCAACCAGCAGAATAGTCCTTCCATGTCCGCTGATGCAGAGGCCCAGAAGCGGAAACATGAGAACCAGGCTGGCAGGTACTGGAAAGTTGGGCTGGCTTCTGTCGCTGGTGCCGCTATCATTGGTGTCACCGGCGGCCTCGCCGCTCCGGTAGTTGCTGGGGCCATAGGCGGCCTCTTGGGATCCGTAGGGCTAGGTGGTGTAGCCGGCTTTTTGGGTATTTTCTGGATGAACGGTGCTCTTGTGGGGACTCTCTTCGGAGCCTATGGTGCCGCAATGACTGTAAGCCCAAATGACTTATCAATGTTGAAATGAAAAGGCTAACCAGTCAACTTCAGGGGGAGATGGTGGACCAATATGCCCGGGAAGTCGAAGATTTCCGCTTCATACCCCTAAAAGTGAAGCGGGGATCACAGGGCAGGAAAAGTGGCCAAGATGAGAGACGCCTTCGGGTGACGATTGGCGTGAATGGTTGGCTCGACACCGAAGACGACATCAAGAGACCATGGCGGCCCCTTGGCGACGAATCTGAGGTTTTTGCTCTGCAATTCGAGTTGAAGAGCCTCCTGGGGCTTGGCCAGTCTTTAAAAGATCTCGTCCATTCGTCCGCATGGAATTACGTGAAGGTTGAGATTCTGAAGAGAACGGTGCTAGCCACACTATGGTCTGCCCTTTGGCCTATATATCTCTTATCGATGGCTTCTAGCATAGGTAAGCCTCTGCCGCCTCGCTCAGTTTATGCCTTTGAGCGGGAATGACGGTCTGATGTGCGGTTGTGGAGTTAATCTTCTTCTTCAGACAACCCCTTTAACCTCGCCAAAAATAGGTCGGAAAAGGCAGGCGAGATTTTGGCGGATGCCTTGATCAACAAGGTTCAGGGGGAGCGACCGGTGACCTTGGTGGGGTACTCTCTCGGCGCGAGAGTCATCTATTCTTGCCTCCGGTCATTGGCGATGCGGCGGGCTTTTGGGTTGGTCGATACCGTTGTCCTCATTGGTGCTCCCATCCCGTCCAACAGGAGTCACTGGCAGATGATGCGCAGCGTAGTCTCGGGCAAGATATTCAACGTATGCTCCCAAAACGACTACCTCCTTGCCTTCTTGTATCGCGCGACATCGGTCCAGCTTGGTGTTGCGGGCCTGCAGGAGATTGAAGGCATTGAGGGTGTCGAGAACCTAGACTTAAGCGACGAAGTACAAGGGCATCTACGGTATCCGGAAATCATTGACAAGATCCTGTTCCGATGCGGGTTCCCTGTTTCCAAGGGTGCCGCGGAGCCTATCGAAAAGGAACAAGACGATATCACGCTGCATGATACCGCCGACTATGGTAAGACGGGGAGTCTAATCGACTTCGATAACTTTACTATCGCAGAGCCTCCAAAGCCAAGCAAAGAATCACAAGATCCTCTTTCAGATAGTCCAGGGCTCACGGCACCGTCAAAAGAAGACAGAGATCCTCTCTCGAACAACCCCGCGCAGGCAAAAAGCCTCAACCCCGAGAGCAAGAAGCAACGAACCATCGTAACTCGATGGGCGCCATCGTCGAATATTTCCGTTAGTCAAGGCCCGTTGCTTGGCCAGGATCCGCTGGGCCAAGAAGACCCCTTGGGCGCCAAATCGCCAACAACAGTTCAAAGATCTCTATCCACTGCCACTACGGCACCGCCTGCAAAGCAAGTCGCTCCCACGCCGATTACCGTAGCCCCTAGGGGACACCCGCCACCAGAATTCAGTCTCCCCAGATCGCTATCTATGGGGCTTCCCAGCACGGCCAGCGCCGCGTACACCCCATCTGCTGCTGCTGCTGCTGATCGAGACCCAACCGGCGGCATAAACGATAGGCCCTCCGCCGTACCTCTCTTTCATTCTCCAAGTAAGAGCGCTCCTGTAATCACATCTTCCTACAACCAAGGTTTAGAGCACGGAGGTGGCAATTATGACGATGACGACGACGACGACGATGACGATGACGAAGAAGCCGGTTATGGGATCAAAATGGTTGATAATGATTCGGATGGCCTTGAATATGTAGACCCATCACCGATTGATGACTGAGTACAACGCCGAGTTCAATAATAAGCAGGGCGGGCAGGCAGAGCAAGTATTTCTCAGGCAAGTATTTCTTCCACGCATCTCCTTGTCACGATTAAGGAAAAAAAGAAAGGAAGACCGTTACAATAGTCAAAGTCTTTTGGCATAGATTATGTATCAATGATTTTAAAAACAAGGAAACGGCTGCTCTGTATGCAATCGCATTAAAGAAGAAAAGGCGCCGCTAAGCCTATTCCTCGTCGTCCATGTCCTTATCCTCCTCCTCCTCTGACCCGTTGGCGAGATCATAATCTTCGTCATCTCCACTGTCCTCGGCCATGATGGCGTCCTTATCTTCCTGTTCCTCCTCCTTACGTCTCCGCTCCTCGTCCTTCCGGGCCTCCTCCACTATCTTTTGGCTCTCGGCCTTAAGTATCCTCTGTGTCACCACAAATGCACCGACGGGGGTCTTCTCCCACTCAAAGTCCTTGAGGAACGCGTCCACTTGGGCTCTGTCGGTGGGCGAGAAGTCCACCCGGGCGCGCTTGTCCTCGATGAACTTTGCGTTGGCCTCGAGCTTTTGGACAAGCAGGACGAGGCTAGACGTCAGCTTGCCGTTCTTGTTGCCCCTGTTCTTGCGGCTCTCCTTGAGCCAGCGCTTGAGCGCGATGATCACTGGCAGCGAGAACTCGGGGAAGGCAATGTTGCGCACCCAGAGCACAAAGTATTCGGAGAAGAGCTCGACGACCTGGTCGCCCACGCCGTCCTGGTACACGCGCGTGCGCAGGTACGACTTGGGCGCCTTGTACGCGATCGCAAAGTCGAGCGGCTTCAGCGTCGACTGCTTGGCGGGCTTCTTCATCTCGGCCGAGCTGAGGACCTCGAGAAGGGCCGAGGCGAGGGGAATGTACGTCTCTGTCGCGCGCGACAGGCGCAGGAGGGACCGGATTAGCTGGAACCGGAGCGGGAAGTACAGCGCCGTCGGGATGAGACGCATGGCGCCGAGCGTTACTTGCACTAGCGGGTAGATGAGGGGCTTCAGCAGCGTCTCTTTTCCCGTCTCGGCCTCCCGCAGGGGGCTGCAGTGCTCTGAGAGCACGCAAGACCAAAAGTCGAGCGAGTGCACGTATTGCCAGTTGTAGACGGCCTTGTACGAGTCGTTCTTGTTGTTGACGATGCTGTTGCGGAGATGGATGGCCAGCTGCCGGATAAAGGAGAAGGCAGTGGTGTAGCCGAGGCCCTGGTCGATGCCCCAGAGCTCAGCGGCCGAGTTCTTCATCAGGTTGATGCCTTGGATTGTGTTGGCGTTGGTGAGGCGACTGCCTTGGACCAAGCCCTGGTATGCCGCCTTGAGGACGGCATCTCTGACACCCTTGTCACCAATCACCATAAGACGTCGCAGAACCAGGAAAGCTGTGATCCGGATGGTGTCTGCGCTGGCGCCTTGGGACCAGAAGGCAACCACCGTCTTTATCATCACCTTGAGGAGCTTCCTGAACGAGAGCACGTAGGGCAGAAGCGGTTGTAGTGCGGAGAGTGTGAGTTTGAGCGTCCCATCGTCGGACAGGGTGCTGAGCAGGCGGATGATGGACGAGGCGTAGCCTTTGACCATCATGGATAAAGTCTTGAACTTCTTCGTATCGGTGTTTACATAGGCCCTGCCAGAGGACGACTCCTTGACGGGCATGTGGTGTTGCAAAACCACGGGGATCTGCTTGAGCGCGACAACCAAGATGTCGTGGAAGGCGTCGGGGTTTGTGATGGTATAGCGTTGCTTGCGCTCGTCGTCGTCCTCGTTCAGGTGAGCTGCGCACCGGAAGGCAATGACTACCTGCCGCGCCGCTCTGAGCGAGTTTGTCTCTTCCAGTGCCGCCTTCCACTTGGCCACCATTTCTTGGGTGAGCTCACGGTCATCATCCTCCTCCTTGGAAGCCTTTTTCTTGTCCTTCTTTTGCTTCTTCTTGGGCTGCTCGTCGTCCTCCTCGCTTGCAGAGAGCTCGTCAATCTCTGAGTAGTCCGCGTCCGCGTTCTCGTCGAACTCCAAAGCCTCGGGATCGTTCTCCTGCAAGAACTTGTAGAACTCCGGGTCCTTCTCACGAAGTGATGCCATTGCTTCCTTGGTCATGCCCAGATCGCCGCCGCCCTCGCTGGTGTCGTCAGCGTCAGCGTCGGTATCGCTGTCCACGACATCCTCCCCTTCCGACATGTCCAGGTCGCTTCCGTCAGAATTGTCCTCCTGGGTTTCGGGCTTGTCGCGTTTCCGCTTTCCGAGCTTCTTGGTGGCAGTAGCCTTCTTGGCGGGCTGGTCCTTGTTGTCGAGGATCTCGAAGCCGCCCTTGAAGAAGTCGTCCACGCTCATCTCAACAGCCTTGGTCCCGGGCTTCTTCTTGACGACGGGGGCAACGCCATCAGCGGCGGCGCCCTTGTAGAACTCGGCGTCATTGTCTTTCTTGGACTGCTTCTTCTCCTTGATCTGGTGGCGCTGCTTGATTTTTTGAACCTCTTTCCTCCTTTCCAAAACACCCTTGAGATGCTTCTTCTCGAACTTCTTTGTCGCCTTGGCGTTCTTTTTGGAGGTGGCCATTTTGGGCAACTTGTCTTCTTGGGTGGGCTGCGAGGACGAATTGACGATGCTGGGGGGCCGAACTAACAGCTGCAAAATTCCCCTGGTCTCTCGACTTTCCTAAACTTTTTTTTCCTGCTCTCTCTTCCCCTGCGGCGACCTTATCGGAATTTTTCTTATCGATGCGGGGCACTAGTCCAGTTTGGGTGTGAAATCTGGGCGGTGAGGACGTATTCTGCCGCGTTGCCTTGGTCTGAACCTTGGCACAACCAGTTGATCACGTACCCCCTCAGCACTTAATTGCGGCGACGGGATGACGGAAGGTCTTGCACCAGCCTTCCACAATGTATCTGCATTTACCATGAACTCGATGAATTCGCGACAGGCCTATGCGCCGACGCCGCACAGCTATGTCCCCAACTCGACGCTCTCGGCTACGATAAACCTTGACGAGGTACAGCTCTCCCAAGTCGCTCGACACAACAATGCCCCGCGATTGAATTGAAAAAGTTGCCCTGAATTTAAATGACAATTTCGTGTCAACCTCTCCAGGAAGTGAAGCTCGCCGAAACACGCGCCGAGCGCGATCTTCAAGACTCGCTCGCCGAGATCTTCAGCATCATTGTCACGATTGACGAGCTCGAGAAGGCATTCCTCAAGGATGCCATCCCAGAGGCCGACTATACCGAGATCTGCGAGCGGTCGCTGAAGCAGTACAAGTCGCTAGTCGCCGACGAGACTGTGGCCAAGGCCTTCGTAGGGCTGGAAGACTTCAAGGCTGAGTGGGATGTACGCAACGCCTGACCCTTTTTTTTTTTTGTCCTTCCTTAAGTCTCGTCTCAATTATTGTACAAGGGCTGGCTGGCTGTAATAGGTAGCCATTTCGAGCTTGCTTGCTGACATGATTTGTTGTTTCCCCCCCCTTGCACAGCTCGAGGTCCCTCGCGCCACTGAACGAATCCGCGTCGGGATGCCCTCCACAGCTATGACTGCATCCTCGGGCGTGGCATCCACCCCCTCTGCCGCGGGGAATACAAGCGGCACGTTGATTTTGGAGGCCACCCAGGACTTCATCACCTTCTTGGATGCTCTGCGGCTCGGCCTGCTAGCCAAAGACCAGCTTCACCCGCTCCTCACAGACGTGATCCAGTCGGTGAACAAAGTGACCGACAGAGATTTTGAGAATAGGGGCAAAATTGTGCAGTGGCTCATAACACTGAATCAGATGAAGGCGACGGAGGAGCTGAGCGAGGACCAGGCGCGCGAGCTAGAGCTAGATATCAATTCGGCGTACCAGGGGTTCAAGAGCACCCTCACCTAATTTTATCTTATAAGCAAAAGTTCAACACACCCGAATTGTTTTATTATAACATGCTGTGAGCTGTTGGGCGTCATGATGTATTGATGTGGTTTCCAATGGCTCAAACTAAAAATGTCCAAAAACTAGGATAAACGAATTCTTCTTCAAATATCCTCCTCACCTGCTCAAGGACAAACCGCTCAACCTTGCCAACATTCTTCAGACTCTGCTTCCCGCTCTCACGCTGACCTATCTCACTCTCGACCCTGATTTCTTGTAGCAGGCCGCCCATTTTGGTGCCCGTGCTGCTCGGCCCAGGTGGCTCTGTCGCCTGCCCCGGCTCAACATCAGCAGCGTTCTCGTCTCCGCCCACGGCAGCAAGTGCATCCTCGGGGCTCAAGAAGCAGAAATGCACCCTCTTCCGAATGTGAGCGAGGACGCCGACGCCGTCAAATGTCAGGCCCGTAATGCTCAGCCGCACCGGAATGCCCACAAAGCTGGGCATCGGATAGTCCAGCAGAATATCAGCCGTGAGTAGCAACTTGATGTCTCCCGCATACTTTATGCGAAACACGGCCTGGGTATCCTCGATGCGCCGCTCGCGGAAGCGGCGGCTGTCCTGGGGACTCGCGTCGCCTTCTACATCGGACTCGTCGTCCTCGGCAATCGCTGACCCCGCCAGTGCTGCTGCTGCGTCACGCGTCGGCGGCCGCGACGTCCCTGCTGATGTCGGCGCTAGGGTTGACACACTATGTTTTTCCCTGAGCGCATGGATGCCAAGGCCGGAGGCACCCCCTGACGCCGTGGTCGGTGACGCGGGCGTCATGCCCAGACTTGCGTTTTGGTTATTAAAGTCCATGATTGAGATTGAGCTCTGTGATGGGTGGCGGCTGTGGCTCGGCTGGCGACCGCCGCCATCGACACCGCCGCCGCCGACGAAGCTGGCATACTGCTGGTGCAGGTTCGGGGCCGACGAGCTGTGCCCTCCATGGGCGCCCAGCTCCAGCCAGGCGTTGCTGAGATGATGATGTGCCCCCGCCACGGCCGCGAGTGGTGTCTGGGCACCTGAGAGACCCGTAGCAAACTGCGAGTGGAAGTAATGGAGGTTAGACGTGCCGCCGGGGATGCCCGGGGTAGAGGCGCTGGCGCCAAAGAAGGGGCTGGCCAAGTCGTTGAGAAAGGTCGAGCTCCTCGAACCAGCGCTGGCCAGGCCGAGATGCGGCGGCAGATGGCCGCTTCTGCCTCCACCGACACCACCGCCGCCAGACCCAATCGTCGGCTCAGCAGCGGCTTCGGCTCTCCTACGGCGCTCAGCGGCCGCCCTCAGCCCGTCGGGGACCTGCGAGGCGACGACATCGTCTCCTTCCTCTTCGGAGCTAGAGTCTTCTTCGTTTCCCGAGTTCTCCTCGTAGAAATCGGGCAGCGGGTCGGTGATGTCCTTGAGCTCGATCTCAGGGGGGATGGTGCCAAACTCAAAGGCGTGAACGGTAACCGACTTGATGAAGCGCGGCAACGGGACGGACTGGAACTTTGTGTGGATGAAGTCGCGGATTCTCAGCGCCAGGTCCTGCCCGTCAGGGCCGCCCGTGACCGTGTCCCAGTTGAGGTCGATCGACATGGACGGTGAGTCGTCGACGAAGCATTGGGAATGTGACAATGGGTCTCAATTAGTGGGCCATTGATGGTGGAATTAGACCTGGATTCTTTGGACACTATTTTGGTTCAAAGGAACCTTGACAGTGGAAGGTGCAAGGCTGCCAAGTCGGCAAAACCCCCCAGGTTATGGAGCATCAGGCCCTGCAGCCCCCACCGTATAGGGCTATACTGCCTGTAGTAGTCCACTGAGGAAATAGGGAAGATGGAAAAGAGCAGCTGAAGGGTCCTTGCTGTAGCCATACGCAGCCCGATATCTCCGTGGAAGATGAGAATGGCATAACTCCCACAAGATCACAAACCGCTGGACACGATTCTATAAAGTGAGTCCCAAAACAGGCGGTTGTGATGTGAACGGTGACAGGTTATCTAAGCGGGAGCGACACCTTGAACCTCATCCACCAGAACAACTGACACCTCGACAAAGGGTGACGGAAACAAACTATCGATACACAAGGGTCGAAATTCAACTACTTGCTCATTTCACACGTCTCATACAGTCACAGCGACAACAAGCTATAGGGAGGATTACGCCAAGTTCCACAGCCCAAGTATAAAGGTATTCAAAGGGTTGGTTCACGGAAAAAGGCCAGTGATATTTCAGCTAAAACCATTATAAACTGCAATAGAAAGCCAATCAAACCAGAGTGAATTGGGTCAATTGGACAAAGACAACGTCATTGTCGACCATGCGGTCCTAACCCTTGATGTGTCGGTGAACAAGTGCCGAAGTGGGTCTGTGCCAAGTCTTGGTAGTTGTCGGGGCAACAACGCGGTGGTTGATCAACAGAAGTCAAAGCTCTCTCCTCTCTCCACTTCCAAGTCTTCCATCACCCAGCCCCCAAACAGCAAACAGCCCCCGCTGTCACCAGCAAACTTGTTGCTGACCCTCAGCTCCCTGTCCGTCATCAACAATGAAACATCGTTCGTGATTCCTTCCGCACACCTCGACATTTCAACACCCCCCATATATTTCAACAATCATCCATTTTTTTTTTCTTTCTAGGTAACCTCGAGCGAGCGAGCAGTGCTGGCCGAACTTCAAACCAGCCAAAATGGATCCACAGTCACCCCCAAAGCGCATCACGCGAGCACGAGCAGCAAAGGCCGTCGAGCCTGCCACCAAGACGACCAGGATCGTCACTGCCGCAGCCAAGGCCAAGGCCACTCGCAGCACCTCCAGCACCATGTCTACAGCAAACAAGAGGAAGACTCGACCCGACGACGGGGAAGAGTCGGACCAAGATGGCATGGACAACAACATCGAGCCGCCTCCTCCCACGACCGCCGCGATGAAGCCCACTAGGGCAACACGAGGACGGCCAAAGAAGGCGGTCGAGCAGCCTCCGCCGCAGCCAGAGTCAGAGCAACCAGCACCACCGCCTCCTGTCAAAGCCACTCGTGGCAGGCCCAAGAAAGTTGTTGAGCCCTTGGTGGAGGAGCCGATCAAGCCTACCAGGGCGACTCGCACCAAGAAAACCACAACCACAACCACAACAGAGGAGCCCGAGATGCCAGTCGAGCCAGTCAAGAAGACCACTCGGGGCCGCGTCCCCCTGGCCACGGCGACGACCAGAACGGTTGCCAAGCCAGCCTTGAAAAAATCGGTCAAGTTTGAAGAGCCAGAGAAGGAGAACATTGCACCAGCTGCCGCCACGCGCAAAGGAACGGCGAAGGCCTCGGAGGCTACCACCACCGCCACTGGTGGTCTCCGAGGAAAACCGATCCGCAGACCCGGCACGGCTGGCCGGGCCACGGCGGCGCGAAGCACCAGATCAGCTGCCACGGTAAGCGACAACAAGCAAGACAACAAGCCTATCCCGTTGAGTCCTAAGAAGATCAATCAGATGGCAATGAGTCGCACCGATTCCGACGACGAGCTCGCTATGGACGAGAAGGCGCCGCCCATAAGGCGACTGAAGAAGGGACCTATCAAACCGCCAGCGTTGGGCGGCGCTACCAAGTCGGCCATCGATCGCTCGACCAATGCTGTGACGGAGGGAGCTGACGGGGGGGCAAACCTGGTCCTCCAACCCCCTGAGCCAACAGTGATCAGCCTGGGGAGCCCAGCCAGGAGACTGCCTCCATCGCCTTGGAAGAATGTCATCAAGTCACCGCCCAGACGAGTCGAGGGGGTTCTCGGGACGTCGGCAACTCAAGCTCGGACCGATGGCCAGCCCGCCCAGTCACCCATGAAGATGTCATTACTGCAGTCACCCGCCAAGAGGCCCCCTTTGGCCATGGGAAGCATTGGTGGAGGTCAGGCTGGCAGCCTGAACTCTCCGATGAAAATGTCGTTGCTGTCATCTCCGGCCAAGCGTGTGGCCTCCCCTACCAAGGCTTCCATCCCGAATTTGGCCCCAAAAGCCACGCTGCTTACCACGCCGCTGCCCGCCGAATTCCCGTACAACGCGCACGAGGACGAAGATATGCTGATGGACGAAGATGGTGACGACGCCATCCCAGACTCGCCCACCAGACTCCGTTTCCCTGGGCGCCTCTCCGCCGTACTTCCGCGTCATGCTGACCCAACATTGACCAACCACATGATGGCTTTGCCAGAGGACGAAGAAGAAGAAGAAGAAGATGATGATGACGACGAGAACGACGGCGACGGAGGCAACGATGAAGAGCACGTCGAGGAGGCTGCCTTTGACGATCCTATGGCGGTTGATGATGCGCAAAGTGAGGAAGACCAACCTGTACATTCCGCCGACGTATCACCACCGTGCTCGCCCCCAGCGGCAGCAGGGGTTGGAAGGGCCATGTTTGGGCTACGCGAGAAGGAGCTTGATCCATATGACCACGACGCAACCGACTCGGAGACGGACGAAGAAGAGCCGGCCTCTGACTTCCATGCCATCCCGGCTACTCCTTGCCCAGCCGTCTCTTCGTCGTCGAGGACGCCTTCGTCGAGAACCGCCAATGGCCGGACACAGTCATCTGGTCGCAGCGCGGTTAAGAGAGTGCGCATGGATGGCAAGTTTGGCTTCACGCCGCTGGCCGATCAGCTCAGCGGGTGGACGGCGGGACCGAGTCCCCTCAAGACGGGGGCTGGCCAGGAAACCCCGTTGCCAGCGGGTAGAGTTGTCTCGGTGGCTCCTGAGCCATCGCCGATGCGAAGCACTACTACCTTCTTTGAGGACGCCATGTCTGCTGCGGCGCTCGCTGAAGCAGAGCCAGCAGGCGATGATGATGATGATGATGATGATGACGACGACGACGATGATGCCCTGGCAGAAGATGTAGAAAGTCCCGTGCTAGAAGACATACCCTTCCTGAAAGAGGACGTGGCGTTGCTCGTCGAGGCGAACGAGATGTCGCTTATGGAGCCTGAGCAGGTCGACGAGCTGATCTACAACGACCAGCAGAACAACAACAGCTTGGACGATTCCATCTCGGAAGCCAGCCAGGAGTACGGCGACGAGAATGAGATCCCCATCGACCCGCGTCTTAGCTCTGATCATCAGGGACCCATCACACCGCAGAGGGCCGCCATGGCCCACCGCGAGTTCCACACCGTCTCCAAGATCCCGCTCAAACCGGCGGATGAGTCGTCCCCGCGGCCCAAGATCAAGAAGCGCAGCCATAGTATCTCGCGCCTCCCTGTCCAGCGGCCCACCCAGGGCATGACGAGAAGTGCCAGCGTCATCTCGTACTCGCCCATGAAGCAGTCGGACGAAAATCGAGAGAATAATGAGGAGCGCGCTGAGTCGGCTCCGCCGCCGGTTACGCCCTCCAAGTCTGAGGCAGGGTCGTGGTCGACCATGGGAACTCCAGCACGCACCCCGCGCCGCGACCTCAACCCGGCCCTGCTACGCGGCGCTGTGGTGTTTGTTGATGTGCATACCACCGAGGGCGCCGATGCTAGCGGCATCTTTGTCGAGCTGCTCACTCAGATGGGTGCCCGCTGTGTGAAGTCGTGGTCCTGGAACCCGAGCAGTCCACCCGGCAAAGACGGGTCTGCTGCGTCAAAGATTGGTATCACTCATGTTGTGTATAAAGACGGCGGCAAGCGGACCCTGGAGAAGGTGCGGGAGAGCTCTGGGGTTGTGCAGTGCGTGGGTGTTAGTTGGGTTCTTGAGTGAGTTCTATTTTACCCCCCCCCCCCCTTATTCATCCTTCAGGGTGTTGAAGCTAATCTTGTTGCGTTGTTTAGCTGTGAGCGCGAGAACCAGTGGCTCGACGAGGCCTCTTACTACATTGACACATCGGCAGTGCCACGCGGTGGTGCCCGCCGCCGCAAGAGCATGGAGCCGCGCGCCATTGCCAACATGAATGGCATGCTGGTTCCCACTCCTGTACGGAATACCAGCAGCGGGAGCCACAGGGTATCTAATTCGTCCCCGAGAACACCTGCCAACGGTCGTCGCGCCAGTGCATTGTGGGTTCGCACCCCCGAGAATGACGATGACGCCGATCACGAAGATGACGATGATCACGACGACGACGAAGACGGCATCCACCACGATTCCGAGTGGACATGTGCGCTTTCTCCTGTTCCCAAGACGCCTGCGCCTGAGGCCATTGCGCGCTTCGCGGCGAATATCAGTCCCGCAACGCCGTCGGCTGTGAGCGAAGACGACGACGACGATGAGGATGAGAGCGAGCGCCGCCACCAGGAGCAGCTCATGACTCGTACTTGTCCCCCAAAGAAGCCCGTCATCATGCTTGGCGAAGGCATTCTCGGTAAGGAGAAAGACGAGAGAGTGCTTATGAGGCTCATGGCCGCACGGAGGAAGAGTCTTCAGTTTGCGCCCAAAATCGGGAGTCCACTTGCTAGGGCTTGGAATTAATCTTCCTCGTTTTGGCCATCCCGTCTGTCATGGGTGAACTTGAGAGGCCATTCTTTTACTTTCTTGGCTGAAGAGTCTGCAGTTCTCGCCGGTGGTTTCTCAAAGGTACTATTGGCTTGGAATCAAATGATTGAAAGGGGGGCTGGGGCGGGGGTAGATGGGTGGGCGATAAATACGAGGTGATGCTGCTGTTTATCTGTGAGGAGGTGTGTGTGGTGTGTGTGTGTTGTATATTATATTGTAATTTGACTCAGAAAGGGTTTGTTGGGATTGATAGTTTTTAGATTCTTTTCTGGGGGGCCCTCCACGACCACCTCAACTGTCAACAAAGACGAGGTAGGGGGCTTGTAACTACCTTACTTTCTTCTTTTGGTATCTTTGTTGGTATGGTGCAATAAGGACGGGAGGGTTTTTTTCTCACAAGTCATTGATCTGTTCGTTGGTTTTTTTTTTTTTTTGGGGTTTGCTTACTTGTTTGGGTGGATGGGGATTTTTTTTTTGGGTGGGGGAGTTGGATGGAGTGCTTAGTTGTTTTTTGTTCCTGTTTGTTTGTGTTTATGCAGGATAGGTATTGGTTATTTTACTTTACTTCTATGAGTGGATTAGAGTATATATCTTCTTCCCTCTTGCACATGTTGAGTTGAACCCCCTTTGGTATGATTTTGAGCCGGGTAAACGTGCTTTTTAATTCTTTTGATGAAAAAAGGAAGGATAACGGGTCCTCTGTCGAGTCTTGCGGTAATTTGAGTTTATTGTGAGTACGCGCCTAATAAAGCTGCTCAGTATGTATACGTCTGTGTCCATTTTTTTTCATTTCTCTTTTTCAGGGAGGGGGTTTTTTTTTTTGTGTTTCTTTTTTTCGCTTTGCCAGAACTTGGATCGAGGTAAATGTCAAGTGGAAAATGGGAGAACGGGCACCTGGATCTGTTTGATTGTGTATTTCAAGGTATTAAGATTTTTTTGTACTTGCTGGAAAGAAACGACACTATTTGATGCCCCAATATCGACCAAGAGCAAGACAGAAAGAACATTTCTTATCTTTCAAAGCATGTGGGTTTCAGTGCAACCTATGCGCGGGGAGCCCTTGAATGATAAGAGTGCTGCTCCTAGACATAAAGGTAATAATATATTGGCGTGATATGGGTTTGGAAGGCTGAGAGCGACTAGTAAATGTCGGAATGCACTTGCAATGACAATCAATGGGACTCTCTCCCGCATAGCGGAACACTTGAGAAAAGGGAGCAAACTAAGTAATAACTAACTATGTATGTATCAAGGCAGTCTTTGCTGTGACGCCCTGAAGATCTACAAACGCTGCAGATAGGTAGTTCTGGGTACCACTTCAAGTGTATTTAATATTGTTTCGATACTCCGCAAGACTGCTTGCTGCATACGACTTATGTTGTGGTGGCTACCCACCACTAGATGTCAATTATGGTATATATATATACAACACTTAACTGCTTGGCCAAAGTGCCAGGTATCTGTGCTTTTGGCTGAGTGGTCAGGGAGTTGTAACAATATATGATCAAGATGCATACATATGTGCATCCTTATTCGTTCATTGCAAGTTGCGGAAGGCTTCGGTTTGTACGTGTCACAACACTCTATAAAGTAAGCATCCTTTTATTATATATAGTATATCTCACTTCTCTGTCACTACAATATCACATTGAGAAGTAAAATTTGCCGTTATAGATGACTTGGCATTCAGGTAGTGTCTACACTCTGCTCCACCCAGCGATAATAGAGTTGCCGATCAGGTCAACCAAGTCTGTCAACGGGTCTGGTGGTCTCTTTCCCTCTTTGCCTCTGTGCTTCCGTCACATCCCCCCCCCCCCAGAGCAATAGACACCAAAGATCGCCGAGGCACTCACACGTAATACAACCAGCAAATGGGGACAAGAGTTGTAAAGTGTCAGTTATTGAGGTCAGGGTTGGCCCCCCTTTTGGCATGGCCTGTCTCCGCCTCCGCCCAATTGGCACTGCCATCTGTGCTCGGGAGAAAAATTATGTATCATCACCGTCCCAGCAATGTGTGCGGCCTGTCTGTAGAAGTCACGAGATATGCCCTGCTATGCCCTGCTATGCCACCAGTCTCATCCTCATCTCATTGCTCATGTTGCTACTTGTTCCCATCTCGCTGTAAAGTTGCTCATGCTCCGACCATATGACCGCCCCTCCTGGGCAAGCCTCCTCAAATCACCGCCTCACCGATCCCTTCAAAACACACGGCTTCATCTAGTGTGCCGCATACATGTTGACGTTATGCCCCGTTGAGGAGATGCTCAATCGCACCCTGGACGCTGCCGCCGCTCCGGCGCAAGGCTGCAACGTTCCGGTCAAAGTCAAAGAAGCCCATGTCGTTGAGCTGGCGGAGTTGCTCGGCATAGCGTTCCTCTGGCGGTCTGGTGTCTTGTGGTGCGGCGGCGGCCGGCGAGCCCGGGCCACCCCCCATACCTCCCCACATCTGCATCACCTGCTGCATAGCCTCGGGAGTGAGCGCCGGCATACCAAAAGGATTAGCAGCGGGTGCCTGCTGGCCACCTTGCGCCGCGGCGGGGTTGAAGAGAGCGGCAAACGGATTATAAGGTTGTTGGGCAGTATTGCCAGCTTGGGCATTTGCGGTCGCACCGGCAGCCCCATCCCTGTTCGCCGGCGGAGCAGCGCCTTGGCTTGGGGAGGCAGGCGTTCCAGCCGTGGCGGGAGCTGCTGGAGAAGGGAAGCCAGGCGGCGTCATACCCCCAAACAGGCCTGCGAAAGGATTCTGGGCCCCAGCAGCACCAGGGGGCTGCATAAAAATGTCTGGGATGCCCGGGATGCCAAACGGATTCTGAGCCGCGGCATTGGCTTGCGTAGCATCGGCACCGGTCTGGGCCGGGGTAGTGTCAGTCATACCTGGAGCCGGGAAAGCCTGGGGTCCGCCGCCGCCCATCGCTCTCCGCATTCTTGCTGCCATCCGGATGGCCTCGGGGTTCGTCATCATGTTGCGGAAGTAGGGGGACTGGAGCATCTCGCGGGCGTTGGGCATGCTGGCGAGCATCGGGTTCGACTGGATCATGTGGTCCACAAATGCCGGATTATTCAACGCCTCGTTCATAGTCTGCGCAACCGCGGGGTTTGCGAGCATGTCGGCCATTTGGTCCTCGGTAGGGGGTGCGCCCATCTGCCAAGGCATGTTAGCAGGCTGTTCCCTCTGTCGCAATATATAACGAGCGGCAGATCACTCACTCCTCCATCTGCGCCGAAGAGATCTCGGCTGGGGAGGTTGGCGTGGCCAGCAAATCTAGCGCCCGTAAGACCGGCAAGAAGGTTGTTTGCGGAAGCGCCGGCGGCCATGTTCGGTATGGCCTGTGGGGTTGGCGTCGACGATGTGCCTGTGTTGGTGGGGGTGGGGTTGCTGGCTGCGCTCTTGACCATGTGGATGGTGTTCTGGTTTTTGATCTTGTAGACACTTAGCGCATCGTCATTCTTCAAGACGCGCCCCGAGTAGATCAGGCGCTGTCTCTCGACTGGGACGTTCTCGAAGTCCTCTCCGGCGAGCTTCGTCTTTAGATCCAGAACGGTGGCCGTCTCGGACATGGTGATGGTGTGATTCTTGTCGCCCGAGCTCTTCACCTTGAAGGTGATTTGGGCATCAGTGCCCGCCTCGGAGTTGTCGGCCATGGCGGTGCGCTGTGGAAGGGTTTACGGTAGCGATGGTGACAGGATTCGCGGGTGGCGTTGAATGGTGCGACGATGTTGCGCGTGCCAGGTGGGTCTGGGAACGAATCAAGAGGAAATCCCAATTAGTATTGTTTGCCAGAGAGATCGTGCCCGAGGTTTTGTCAGTAAAGTCAGGGACAAATCGACTTCAACTGTAATCTGTGGTTGGTGGGAGGCTCAAGATCAGGCGCTAGGTCGTTCAAGGTGGTCGTTGAGATTGTTAAGCTGAGGTGAGGGAGGGAAGGTTGCCTGTCCGTCGTGGCTATCTACTCAATAGAGCAGAGGTGGCCGCGCTAGGGCCGAGGCAGCGGGTGGCGGGCGCCAATTGTGCCAACCTACCTCCCTACGACTCTGAGTTTATCAGATCCTGGAGAGCTATCGTGGGTTACCCCACCATGAAGATGTATTGGACAATTGAACATGTACATATTTACATAGGCACATGGATGTGGCTTGTGGCTCCTTCCTCTTCCTCCGCTCACCCATCATTAATTTGCCTTTCACCTCACGCCATAGAACTGAGGTGAAATCTACCTATCCAAACATGCAATTTATTGACAACTTTGTGTCTAGCGCAGGTGTGCACACGCGCGCTTACTCAAAGGCTCACAAAGTTGTCCAGCTGGCTGATTCAGGTTCATGCATACCTACCTCCTTCAGATAGGCGAAGTGGGGTCGAATATTATGGTACACTACTTGACTACCTAGCTCCTGCCCGGCTACCCTTTAAACGTTTAGGTCATGCTGCTGCGATCTATTATCACGGGGATCCCATCTGCGTGCAGTTTCGTATATAGGGCGTCCACGCGTTTGGAGGAGTCAAGTTCAAGGAGAGCGCGCGCTTGACTTGAGTTATAAGTAACCCATTTTTTTTTCTTTCTTTTTCTTCTTTTTTTTCTTGGAGAGGAGGGAGGGGGCTTTATCTCTTCCCCAACTGCCGGAGATGAGGCAACGGAGGCAGTCTCATCATGTAAGACAACTTTGTTTCAAACTGACCGTAAAAATAGCTAAAAAAAAAAAAAAAAGGAGGGGGAAAATTAGAGGAAATAAGAAGGCAAAAATTTTAAGCGACGTACATATGAAAGCTTCCATAGAATATTTATGGTGATAAAAGCCAAACCAGTTAGTACCTCTTTTACTCGGCCAAGGTGCTTATCGTCCACTGATCTGAACTTGAAGAGTGGAGATGGATCTGTACCCTCAATTGTTTGGCGCATGTTAGGCAAACACAGGCGAGAGAATTCTTGAAACGAGCCGACTGATTAATGAAGGCTCCCAAGAGCCTCCGAAATATTGCAATAGACGTGAGACTTGTAAATCCGGGAATGGACTGGAGCATGCCAAAGTCACATTCCCTCAAATACATGAATGCTTCCTCAAACTTGCCGAGGGCCTGAAGCACGAGGCCAAAAGACCGGGCCACTTCAAGGCTTTCTGAGGCGTCTATAATTGTCGACCACTACCCCCTTTTATACACCTTTTAGACCCCGCCCGCACCACGGAGTAAGGGACTAGCAATAGCTCCTTGGCGATAGGGGACGGCAAAGCACACAAACCCCGGAGGTCCTTTCCAGCCTTATAGCGGTGTCAAACACGGTGGCATCGGGTGTGACACAAGGCGACGCAACGCTGTAAACCTCCAAGCCGTACAAGCTGTGCCGGACGTTACCAACAATGTATTTCGGCCGTAGATATTCGAGAATATCGCAGTTAACTTGTTTTCAGTTGCTCTGGTCTGTGAATAAATAGACTCTGCATGCTCACCCAATTTCGCTCCAACTCATCACTGCCATCAACAAACTCCTACCACCTCCAGTTGCTATTAGAAAGTCGAAGCCGAATATACCCTAACAGCCCCTTTTAACGCATCTATTGCCGCAACTTATCAATATGTCGGAAAAGAAACCTTCACCTGCCAATATTAACCCCAAGCCCGGCGACACGATTGGCGAGAGCTCGGTCAAACGCAAAGGTCCTGCGCGCCCGAAAGACCTCCCAGGCGAGAGGTACACGTTAACTCGCGCATCATCGTCAGTGGAGGGGTCGAAAGAAAGTATGTAGCAAACTCACTCCTCCAGATCCTCAGATATCCCACAAGCTAACACGTGTACGTCAGAGAAAGAATCTGGGGCGAAATCCGGGGGAAAGAAGGAGTCGACCAAATAATGCAAAGGTACCTGATTCTTGGCTCGTCAGCTGGGGGGACAATGGAGCGTCAGGCCTCTCACCACTACCTCGTCTTCGATGCTTCAAAGACAACTTTTCAATACGCCCCACGGGACGCACTGACTCGGTGGTCCAAGACTGTCACAATAGCGAGCGCACCCAGTATGAGATATCATATACTGTCATTGATAGCTCTTAAGAAAGAAGTGGTTGTGTTTCTGCAGGACAGAAACTGCATACAGGATCGTTTATACGTTCAAGACCCGTGAAAGCTGCCCCCCGATGCTTTGTTTCTATGAGATTTAGGAAACAAGTCTTCTTGGCTCGGCAGATGGTATTCCTACTTTCTGATGCAAGAGTGTGAGAGCTGTTTGGTCTTCTGCATACTAGTTGCACACATAAAGAGAGAGCTTCAAAGTCTTATAGCGGATGGAGCGATGGGGTAAACATTAAAAAGGGGCTTGGACAGTTCTTGGCAGCAGCAAAATTGCGATCAAGCTTGGATACAGTATTCGGAGTGGCCGTTAGTGCTCTTGGCGGTCCAAGTGATCCTGGTGGAGGGCACTACATATAACACCCAACAATAGTTATAAAAGTTATAGCAGCATTCAGACTGACACACGGCCTCCTATTAACAAATACACGCCTCACCTCGGGCATCACCTGGAGCTCGTTGATAAGGCATCAGGGACGAACTGCGAGCACAATTTTCTCATAGTAATAATAAGGTGGGAGTCAAAGGTTGGTTGACGTTTCGTTGTTTCTGAGAATGATCAACATGGGCCAAATGAATGACTTCAAACATGGGAAATTCAGCCACTCGTACTTCATTCGTGTGGTCAAGCTAAAACATGATGTTCGGCATGAAGTCGGTCCCGTCGTTTTCGATGCTTGCGAACCGAGGAAAGGCATCTCCTTTGATAGCCGTAGGTAGTTGTTGAGGCCTAAAGCGTCTCTTCAAACCATGAAAAGAGTCTTATTAACATGTATGTACCGATGTGTTGTACATCAGTGACATCCCGAATCGAATGGTCTCAATTGAGAAACGAGGCCTATGCTTATAATCGTTTTACCAAGTTACATTAAGAACTTAGCAATAGTTTCCAGTCAGGGATATAGATGAAAACCAAGGGTGAAAGCCAGAGACCCTACCATTATGGCGATTACTGCCTCGAATGGGATGGCATATTTGTCCGATGATCATGACAACCACACGACAGTGAAGACATCCGAATTCTCCTTTCTCCCGTCTTCTTAGTCGGAAGTCTATAACACCAGTGCGGAGCTCATGTTGATCGTGTGACTCCTGGACAGGGACATCCAATAAGCCGTCAAATAATGTACCGCACTGTTATCATTGACAGTTCCTGCCATTGCCCAATGTGGTTTTACTGAGTCTCTGAAATCACCGAGATAGGCAATGTGTTTCACCATCGGCGTCCGAAGTGGCAACTTGACAAGTCGGCTAAATCCCAATGGGACTCGAGCCGCCGTCTCGGTGTGATTATGGATTTTCCTTTCCAAAGACCCATGGCGGCCGAGCTCCCCGAGAATACCTAGCTAGCTTAGGTTATCACTTGTGTTCATAACAACCTGGAAGTTTGAATAATCCTGGCAAAAAAAAAAAAAAAAAAAAAGGGCTTCCAAGATTGTGTGGGCCTCGGGTCCTGACGGTCAATTCTCGGCGAGGCCCATGTGTACAGGACGATACACGTTTGATGGCAGTGCTACCTGCCTCATTCATACGTGGATCTTACTTGGGGTGTTCAGAGTCACAACCAGCTCGCTTGCAGGCCGCCCCGTCAACAAGAAGAAAAAAACATTCCCTGCCACGTGGTGCCCTCCGGCACTCTGCCTTCCGTGCCGTCGCATCAGAGTGTGGGTGAACCATGAGCCCGATCAGCCACGCAAGGCGGGCGAGTTGAAGATGTCCCGGTGAAGTGTGATTGGTGCGTAGGTACAATTGGAGCATTGGGGGAGTCGCGGGATGATGGCAGCCTCATTGACCAACTGTTGACGCCCAGTGCACTGGAACTCTGGACACTTAAGGTTTCGACGGTGTCTCCGTTTGCTGCCTTAACACACCTTCTCTAGGTAGGAAGGACGCTGTCTCTGAGGCCGTTGTTTCGGATTGGTGGATAGAGACGGTAGGGCGGAATCGAAGACACGACGAGCCAGAATAAGGTACGATGATAAACGGAGCCTTGACCTATCGAAATCGTGTTATCCGAGAGCGAGGATCCAAGGCGGGTGAACAGAGGTGGTTCCCCCACCCTATCAACTTTCAGCAACCCCTGGCCTCGACGCGGCGTGTCGGTACCTACCTACCAATGTATGACTCGCAGGCCAAGGACAGCAGCCAGGTCGCACTGGGAAAGAAAAAGAAAAGAAAAAAAGGTACACGATATTGGACAATACCTATTTTTGCCCCTGCTCAAAGTAAGTTGAGTGGCGCCACTGAAGCCGATTGAGAAGACGAGCAAAAGGCAGCTTCCTCTCTCTCTTTCCTCTTGAACAGACCCGTAATCACTGGGGTGGCATTGGAAGTCTTTGGTTTACTAGTTACAGGGCACCTGCTCTGAAGCGATTGCTTAACCCCGAAGCAGCTAGACGCGGAATTATTCTGGAAGCCCAAGTGAGACCAGGATCCCTAGCCTCATTACTAATAAGACCTCCAGCAGACATGTGTTGTGCGGTGTTGTCATGCCATGGGAAGTCACGACTGGGCAATTGGGGGCGATTTGGTTGGCAATTCCTGCCCAGCAAATCTGGTTCGTTCGTTGGGTTAGGACTTTGAACTCTGTGAGGAAACTTCGACTCTTCACTTTTTCTGCCAAAGGTTTCTTTTTAAACAAAGGATGCGAGAAGCAAGAAGCCGGAATTACCTCTGGAGTAAAAACAAGGCATGATAGAGCCAGGCCCCTTTCTCGGCTTGCCGGAAATCGCAATAATCAACTCACCTGCCGCAACCCGAATCGGACCCTGGTTTCCTCAACTCTCACCCTCTCCCTCACCCTCACCACCGGCTGAGACCCCACCTCTTACATGGTGATTCCGACTCATCTAATTCCCCTACCCGTCCTGTTCAACAAAAACCAATCGATCTGTCAAGCAGCTGGGTCGTTTATGTATCATTAATATTGGGCGCAGACGCGATGCTGTAGCACCCGAGTAAGGAACACTGCGTCTCTTCAAGCAGCCCGAAATTCTCCGGCATCCCGGTCCGCCGTTGAGCCTCGGAAGGCGGCTTGCGATGGATGTTGCGATGTTGTGACGGAAGCCCTAGGCGAGATTGGGCCGAGAGGCGCCAAGGGTCCTCTGGAGCCGCCATCTGGCCGCTTCCTTCCCTTCCCTTCCCTTCCCCATCCGACCTGGCCTGATTTTTCTCACATGTCCTCCTTTCGTTCCAGAGAGCTGTCTCCATTTATATCTCCATTTATAGGGTTGGGGTCTGAGCACTGTGTACTTGCCGCGCCCTAGGGTGTGTTAGCGGTGGCCGCGGTGCCCTCCCCGCCGAACTAGACCGATCCATTCAGAGACTGATTGGGCGGAAACGTTGGATCAGCGATGGGGAGCCGTGGACTATACGGACAACTGCCTGCCTAACATGCCGTGGTACAGTGCTCTGCAGCATGATATGGCAGAAAAATCGAGATCTGGGTGCGAGCTTCCATCGTCAACTGGTAACGGACGCTAGGCAACTAGCCAGGAGCCAAACACTCAACACACCTCGGTTTGTTGCCCTGGCTATTGGTAGTGAAACCCGGCGTCTTGAACTTATCACGCTACTCTCCCCTAGTTTCTGTTCCCTTGCGTTGACCGTTACTCTACGCGGAGCAGCTCAGAGAGCAAAGCAAGAAACTCGTCCATTTATACCCCTGCCGCATTGGCTGGCTCACTCTCTGTGGATGGCCGGCCTCGCAGTGGTGCGCTTCATCCCGATGTGCCGTTGCTTCCCTTGATCTCCCCTGTCACTGGGCGTGGACCCAAGCACAACAAATTATGACATGCAGCAGCAGGGCTTCCCTCTCTCTGGTCGAGTCCTGAGCCCTGAAGTCAATTTGATTTCGATGCCCATCTTCTGACTCCACAAGCTTGGTAGGCGGCTCACCGGTCAAAGCCTGCATGTATGTATAAAGGCGCATGTCTAGGAGTCTGCCACTCCTCTCCCCTTGCTGCCCGACGAGCACCTCGAACACATCAGACCAACATGAGTTGGCGCAAGCCTCGATTCGGAACCTTCAGAGATTTGCTCCGTCACCTGGCCTTTAAGTGAAGCCTGGCGACCATGTCGGTATCTCTCTTCTTTTCCCTCTCCTTCTC
This sequence comes from Lasiosphaeriaceae sp. G1095, assembly GCA_027569635.1. NCBI lineage: Eukaryota > Fungi > Ascomycota > Sordariomycetes > Sordariales > Lasiosphaeriaceae > Lasiosphaeriaceae sp. G1095. The sequence continues at coordinate 94,039 of JAPDFK010000144.1, forward strand.
CAACCTCCTCAAGATCTCAAGATCCTCCTGATCAGAAACCTCTACCACAAACTCAGTCTCCAATCCCAACCATGAGCGGCTCTCCTTCATCCCGCAAGTCGCGTATTGCGAGCGCGTCCAATGTCATGTACACCAATGCCGTGTATTGGCCCAACCACCGAATCTACAACGGAGACACTCCGGGGTCGCTGAACTACGGCTGTATCAACCGTGTCTATTATGCCTTTGCCAATGTGACGGCAGATGGCGGAGTGTTTGTAAGTTTCTTCTGTGACTACATCCCAACAGCCTTGACTAACATTTATCCAGCTTAGTGACGAATGGGCGGATGCTACCGCTCCTTGTGATGGTGTCCAAGGTGCCCTAGGCTCTTTGATGCATCTTAAGCAGAGATACCCTCATCTCCAGGTTGTCTTGTCCATTGGCGGCGGCGGTTCTACTGAAACATTCCCTGTTGTGGCGTCCAACACCCTTCTCCGTGACAACTTCGCGCGATCGGCCCGAGGACTAGTCGAAGCTTCCGGACTGGATGGCATAGACAGTGCGTCTCACCCCCCGCCTTCGTATTCCCGTTACCCATTCCTCAATCGCCAATAAACTGAGAACAATCTGACCCCCATGCCGCCCCGCCCCCTTACGAATTCCCCAATGATGTGAATAGACAGCCGCTGACAGGACTAGTCGTCTGGGAATATCCTTGCTCCCCGCAACAGGGGAACGACTTCCTTGCCTTACTGGCGGCGACCCGCCTTCATCTTCCTGACGACCACTACTTGCTCACCGCTGCCCTGCCAGCGGCGAAGCCCATCCTGCAGAACATCGACTTGCGACGGTCAACCGAATACCTCGACGCCATCAACCTTATGGCGTACGATTTCTTCGGTTCATGGACGCCCCGAAGCGGCCATCATGCCCAGCTCTATGCCATGAACAAGGACGAGCCTTCGGGATCTTCAGGCGTGCAGCACATGATGGCCTCAGGCGTACCGGCCAAGAAAATACTTCTAGGTATCCCACTCTTTGGCCGCAGCTTCCTCCATGTGAGCGGCCCGGGCCACAAATTCCGGGGCGCCGGTGGGGAAGAGGGGTCCTTCGAGTACAGCACACTTCCTCGGAGAGGCACCAAGGAGCAGGTCGACAAACGGGCTGTTGCAGCGCAGTGTGTCGGTGGAGATGGTGGGTTCGTGACATATGACAATCCAGACACGGTCAAGATCAAGGCTACCTTCTGCAAGCAAAAGGGCTTGGGGGTGCGTCAAACGTTTCTTTTTCCCGTCCTCTATCATCGCTTCCTGTCACCAAACTGACACTATTTTCAGGGGTTGTGTTATTGGAGTGCGCCATCAGATGCCAAGGACACCAAGAGAAGCCTGATAACGGCCGGCTTCAGGGCGCTGCACAGTTCTTGATGATGGCAGCAGCAATGATACCCAAACACGGCAGTGACAACAGTGACAGCAGCGCGAAGCGCTGAATTAGACAAAAGCTTTAGTCCGGACTTTTTTTTTCTTCAGCTTTGCTATGGCCAGGTTCCGGCAGCGATGCGGGCGTTTGGGATTTTCATTGGCTCCGTTCCGGTATTGGTGGAAACGCGCATTCTCTCCTGCGTATTGGTACTTTGGAGTCCTTGGGCACAGAGGGGCACACGATGCTTTGCATGATGCGATGCTAGCTGGACTATTCAAGGGACCGATCTTGGGGTCTCGGCGTTTTTTTCTATCTGCCAACGGGGACTTGCAGGACTTTCATTTGCGCTTTTTTCCAAGCTCTTGCATCTACCCCCTTTTTTTTTCCCTTGATAAAAAGAAAAGACCAATGTGTCAAAAGGGTACTGGCGGGAACAAGGGTTGGTGAGCAATTCATTTGTACGATGACGGGACAGAAAAGGTGGCGTTTGGTACTTCCAGGTAGCTTTTTGGCGCAGGCGCCGACAGACACAACGACCTACTCTTTCTGATTAGGCTTTTCTCTCCCCCACTCTATAGAGTATTTGGAGATTTTCTTAGTTTCCTGCATCATCCCCCATCAATGACGTGTTTCTCGTGTTGCTCATGTTTGCTCATGTAAGCCTCAGGAACACCCCGGCGGCAGCTTTCAGCTGCGGCAGGCACACGACGGGACCGGTGAGCCCAAGCAGCAAGCCCAACCCCAAGGACGTCGTCGCGCAGGAAGCGACCTGGTGCCCAAGCTCACCCAGAGCGAGAATTTCGCTGAGAGGAAAGGTGGGTGCGATTCAGCGAGCAGCAATGACATGGGGGTTGATAGACTGCCACGTCTGTACCCGGTTGCCAAGAAGGGGGGTGCTGATGCTGGTTGACGAAAAACCCCCTCGATCCTACGATGAGACAGAGCGGCCGAGACGCCTCTGTGCTATACTCGTTCGCTGCAAGGAAAATATGCGGAGGGACTCGACTTTGCCGTGGGGGAGGGGAGGGACGGACCCTTGTTGCTGCTGAATCATGGATGGTGATGAGAAATCCGATGGATGATGGTTGTTGGGTTGGGACATGGAGAGTTTTCTGTCAATGGGAACCTGCCCGATGGTCCAAATATCCAAGCTTGTTGGATTTTGAGAAAGCAGTCACGACGGATGGCACCCGCTCCTACATAGTATAGAAAAGTGGGTAGATATTCAAACCTTGAGGCTTCGTTGACCCTGGACTGGCTGGCCCCCTGCCCGATTCATCGGTGAGATTCCCAGCCGAGCGGGAGGTCCTTTCCATGCCCTGCCAGCGGCAACTTCCAGCCAGTGTCGCAGCGATCGATGCCACCCTGTGGCTTGAAACTGTCAGTTTACTATGTAGGGTATTCACCTGAGGTGAGGTGAGCATGGTGAGGAAATGCTCACCTTGGCGGCTTGGCATTATGGTTCACCAGTGTATCGTACCTTAGCTCTAGGTAGGTATGTAAACCTTTCTCTCCACACCTCTCCCACACCTCCACAGCTGTCGTCGATCCATCCCGTCCTCAAATCCACACCTTGATCGGCCGCATCCACAAAGGTGCTTTTGTTACCAACGAATCTAGATGTCTGCCAACACCCCAGCAAATTCCAGACAACAGCACAGCTGCTAGGCAATCATGAATGTCATTCTAGCAGAGCCTCTGTCGCTTGATTCAGGTAACTAGCCCATCAATCAATCATTGCACGCCCGCCCACATGCACACCTACACCCACATCCAGGGGCATCAGAAAACACAGGACAGAGTTGTTGTTGTTGTTGCTGACGTGTTGTTCCATGTCGCCTGGCCGCCCAGTGGAGTACGATCCGATCGCCCACCTCAACCTCCTATTTTCGCACCCATCCACCGTCTCGTCCGTCGGCCGCGTCTCGTCGACGCTCCAGCATCACAAGGATGACCTCACCCGATCCATCACGTCTCTCGAGACGGCGCAGGCCTACGGGCCCGACTCGTCGCTGGAGCGCATGCAGTCGGCCCAGGCCGAGCTAGCTTCTCTGTTCCAGCGCATCGAGAGCGTGCGCAACCGCGCCCTGCAGACGGAGCGCGACATCACCACCATGACGGCCGACATCAAACGCCTCGATGGCACCAAGCGCAACCTGACGCACAGCATGACGGCTCTCAAGCGCCTGCAGATGTTGACAACCGCATACGAGCAGCTCCGCGGCCTAGCCCGCACCAGGCAATACCGCGAGTGCGCCGGCCTCCTGCAGGCTGTCCTCCAGCTCATGCGCCACTTCAACAGCTACCGCAGTATCGAGCAGATCGCCACGCTGAGCCGCAACGTCAGCGAAATACAACGTGAACTCCTCGAGCAGGTCTGCGAGGACTTTGAGCTGGCCTTCGCCAGGAGCGAGGTCGCCGCCCGGCGTGGGGTGCTGGTCGAGGCGTGTTTGGTTATGGATGCACTAGGCGACCACGCCAAGACGCGGCTGGTGACGTGGTACGTGAATACGGAGCTCCGCGAGTACCGCCAAGTGTTCCGGGGAAACGACGAGGCGGGCAGTCTGGACAATATTGGACGGCGCTACGCCTGGTTCAAGCGCATGCTCAAGACGCACGAGGACGAGCACGCAGCCATCTTCCCCGCCCATTGGCATGTCGGCGAGACGCTGGCCATGGCATTTTGCGATGGCACCCGCGACGACTTCAAGGGGATCCTGGAGAAAAGCATGCGGAGGGCCGATGGGAACAAGATTGACGTAAACCTCCTGCTGAGCTGTTTGCAGGAGACGATGGACTTTGAGCAGAGCCTAGAGCGGCGGTTCGCGAGCAACCCCAGGGCCAGCATTGACACTCTGAGTTCGGCAGATGATCGAGTTCAGAACTTCAATGGCTCGATATCCGTTGCCTTTGAGCCGTATCTGAGCTTATGGGTCGATTCGCAGGACAAATCCTTGGCATCCATGATCCCCAGGTACAAGTCACAACCGCTCATACCGGCAGATGAAGAGTTCTCGCCGCAGGCCGTCATCCCGTCGGCCATCGAGCTCTTTCACTTCTACAAACTTACACTGTCGCAATGTGCCAAGCTTTCCACGGGTGAGCGGCTGCTCGACTTGACCAAAATATTAGCAAAGTACCTGGACGAGTATGCCCAGCAAGTTCTACTATCGATTCTACAGCGCGGGGGGCAGCAAGGCCCCCCTATACAAGACATAATACTGGTGCTCAACACGGCTGATTTCTGGCATACTAACACGAATCAACTCGAGGAAAATATAAAGAAGCGGATCGATGCCGAAATGGCATCCAGAGTAGATCTATCATCGCAATTCGACACCTTCATGGGGGTTGCCAGCGCTGCTGTCCTAGCCATGGTCCACAAGGTGGAGATTGACTGCGACGGGGCCTGGCGCGAGATGAAGAACACGAACTGGAGCAGGATGGAGAGCGTCAGCGACCACAGCTCGTACGTAACCGAGCTCTTGAAGCATGTAAACGGCAAGGCCGAGGAGATTCTTCCTCTTGTGATAAAGCAGCAATATGCTCGGGCCTTTTGCGATAATCTTGTCGAGCACATGGCAACGGCGTACATCAACAACATTGTACAGTGCCGGCCTGTGTGCGAGGTTGGCGCTGAGCAGGTATGTCTTGGATTCCTCTCATAGCAACCCGTATCCCCGATATATATACCCCAAGCTAACCTACCCGCCGCACAGATGTTGCTAGACAAGTACGTCCTGACCAAAGCATTCGAGAACCTGTTATCATACCACTCGCCCTCGGGCACTCCGCACCATCCCTCAGCAGGGTTCATCAAGCGCGTCAACCAAAGCATGACGCGCATCGATCCGCTCCTCAAGACCCTACAGGTGCGCCCCGCACCGCCCGAGGGGCTCGTGCAGGCGTACCTAATCCACATCGGCGACCGCTCCGACACCAATTTCCGCAAGATCCTCGAGCTCAAGGGGGTCCGCAAGCAAGACCACGCCCACCTGATCGAGCTGTTCGCTATCCACCGCGACGGAGCTGGCGCCGGCAAGCAGCTGGTGCAGAGTTCGCCGCTGCTGACGCCGCTCATGTCAAGCAGCGGGCTGGGCAGCTCGGGCATTGTGGGGATCCCAGTTGCTTCTGGTGCGGCTGCGCTGCAGACGCGGTTCGACGCCGCGTCGCTCGGCGAGAAGTTGCTCAATGCGGCACGGGACGGAGTCGAGAGGATGGGCACAGTCCCTGGAGGGCCGAGCACGGGAGCGGGGGTAGCTGGCGGGGGCGAGAAGGTCACAATTAATGAGAACTTGAAGAATATTGGCAAGTTCTTTAGGAGGGATATTGGCGGCTTGGGAGCGAGGTTCGGGAAGAGGGATATTACGCCCACGGGTGAATAACTGCACATGCATGCATGGGGTATGCGGGGGCTGAATGTTGGTGCAGTGTATATCTTTCGTTTTTTGATACTTGGATCGGGTTGGATTAGTATTTGGTGGTAAATAGATCTGGCGTATGGCGAAGTAAAATTATGCAGGCGAGTCCCTGGTTATTGCCTTTATACAAATCCAGTGGGAATATTATATTAGCTTTTGTGTTATTCAGTTGGTTTTATGTGTCCTGCCCGGTATTAAAAGGCCCGGCGAGACAACCAAGTGACAACTGCAGATAGACTCTTGACATATTCAGAGAGTTACAGAATTATGGATCCCTTGTCTCGGGGTTAGGGTTGTGTTTTGTCTCAACTTCAAATCATGCATCGACCCTCACTTCACAGGTATCTTATTTCATCAACTTACAACCCCACACCATCACCAAAGCTGCCCTTTTTACGCACTGCCTTCGAAGGGCCTAGATGGCGACCCGCTATACAATAGATCTTTTGTGAAATGACGATATGAGCACCCGTGAGCGGTTCTGGCAGAATTAGTTGGTCCTAACCTAAGGTCTAACTACCTACTCTAAACAAACCAAGATTGTCATTCGTGGTCGTGGTGTGGTGGTGGTGAACGAAGGAAGTGACTTTTTAGTACACTTCACTTTTTTTCAGCAGATTTCTTTCAAAAATGATTCAAGGGATCTTTTACGCCCGTTTCTTTCCTCAAGAAGGTAAGATGTGACAACCCATCAACTCATTTTTCATTTCATCTATCAGATGAGGGAAAGCTAACCCTCCCGCTCCAAGGAACCAAGATCGTGGCCCAGAGCCCACCAGGGTGCATCGTGCCCGTCCCGGGCGTCAGCAAGCCGTGCCTGTTCGATTTTTCCGTGCTGGCCGAGTACATCATCCCGCGCAAGGCGTTTTGCAACCGGTACATCACGGTCGGCGACCCCGAGGGCAAGTCGTCGGTCCTGGGGTTCCCCGTGTCCATTCCCAGCCCGCGCTACGACCGCAACGAGTTCATCTTCAACTTTGGGCTCGTTGTGGACAGCGATGTCGACCAGATCCCGTATGAGCGGGTGGTGCGGAGGCTGGCTGTGACGTTTGCCGAGATGGAGCGCCAGAATGGATATCTCAGCCAGGATGATCGGAATTCTGCTGCTGCGGCAGCGGCGGCGGCGGCGGCGACGGCTCCTGCTGGGTATGGTGGTGGTGATGATGGGGGTGGTGGGGGTGATGACGGTAGGCTGGGTAGTTATTGCCGTCGGCCCATCGCGTCGCTATTGGAAATCATTAAGGAGGATTTGAATAACTACGGGGAGTGCATGATTCCCGTCGGTATGTTTTTACCTCTTTTTTTTTTTTTTTTTTTTTTTTTCCTCCCTCCTTTTCTCCATTTATGCATATCATACTGACTGATACTTTTCCAAAAAAAAAAAAAGACGACGCTAACACCATCAACATGAAACTCTTCCCACACCACACCACCCCGCCCGAAGTAAAAGGATGGCACGTCCCGGTAGCGAAGATGAAGTTCGCCGACGTGGTCGACCCAACGTGGGACATAACCCTCCAGCGCGTCATCGCGCACATCGACGGGGTGTCCGACGTGCGACGCATCGCCTTCGCCGCCGACGTGTCCCTCCCCCTGACGCAGCTCGCCCTGCGCCATCTCCTCTACTACGACACCATCTTGCTGCTGGACATGTTCTTCTTCGGGGCGTGCTACGCGCCGCGGCCGGGGATCCACGACTTTGTGGCCAACGTGGGCGGGATCGTCGACGAGTGCGCCAACTACGTGTGCGTCGGGGCAGCAGCAGCCGCCCCCACAGACGCGCGGGATGCCACCTCTCATAGCAATAACGGACGAGGAGGAGGGGGGATCAGTTCTTCCAGTATTGATGGTGATGGTGGTGGTGATGGTGATGGGGGAGGCCGACGACGGAGGACCGGTGGCACCTCCTCCTCCTCCTCCTACACCACGACGGGCGACTTGAAGGACAAGAGCAACAACTCCAACAACGAAATCCTCATCAGAGAAGTCCAAGTCGGCGGCCACCGCATCTCAAACTACATGCTGATCAAGCTCATGACAACATTCTGCGTGGGCAAGACGGTGATGGAATGGCTCAAGGGCCACAACGACGCCGGGTTCGACGTGCTGCGGTTCGTCGACGTGCGGCGGCTGGTGCAGTTCGGCGTGATCAAGGGGTGCCTGTACCGAGTGCACAAGTACGTCATCTCCAAGCAGTACCTGGCGGCGCTGGCGACGGGCGAGGCGCGACCCGTGGCGGGCGGGGACCCGTTGCAAAAGTATACGGACGGGTGCCATACCTTTGACCAGATCATCACGGAGCAGAATCTAACCGATGCTGAGATCATGGACAAGCTCAAGAGTTTTCCAGCGCCAGCGGGTGATTTGACAGTATTATATAGGTGAAAAGTCATGTGTAATAAGAAAGGCGGTTATTATTATGCACAGTCGTCCGACAATGTGGAATAATATACAACGCTACAGATTTCTATATGTAGGTGGTTTATGTATTGATGTACATGGTATACAGCCCTTCGCCGGGCGAGAGTGTCAAGTGTTTCTAAATTACAAAGTTGAGATATTACGCTCCTAAGCGCTTCCTTTTTCGTCGCTTTTGTTATCTTCTTGAGGAGGATTCTCCGTCTTCTTCAGCTCCTCGATCTGAGCCTCCATCTCTATCTGCTGCCGGCTCTTCTCCTCGGGAAATACAAGCGCGGAGCCGGATTCTTTCGGATCCTCGCCCATGGACCTAAAAGCGTCTTCAACCTCCTCGGTGGCAAGGCCCGCCTTGATCTTTTTGATATGCTTGTTGAGCAAGCGGACCTTGCCCGTGCCAGGCTGGCCGGGGTATTTTTGGCCCGACTTGGCGTATTCTTCGTCGCTCACCATCTCAACGACTCTGATGTTATGCTTGCCCTTGCGGAGAATAAGAACCTTGCCGTCGATGAGGAAGTGCTTGGTCTCTGATGGGAACCACAGCTTAACGGGAGTAAAGGAGACGGCGTCCGAGTTCATGGAGCGAGTCTGGCCAGGGGCGGCACCGATATACACTGCTTGCTGTGAGGCGAGTCTGCTACCCTCCGAAGCGCTGGCAGCGAGGCCTGCAGCGTACAGGATCTTACTGATAGACTTGCCCATTATGAGCGACTCTGGGAGAATCATGTCGATCCTCGGCTTGTTGTTGACGGTTGTTGGTTTTCCTTCCACCGCCTTGTACTCGTCGCCTGGAGCCGCAGCCACAGAATCGATTGGCAAGGATGCTCCCCCATGCATGAGGCGGTGTTCATTGCTCGCCTCAGTTGCCTTTGCCCTCCCGTGAACCAGCGACAACACCTCAATCGCCAAAGTGTGCTGGGCAATACGCTTCCCCGGGTCGACATTGTGCTCTTCCATTGTCTTTTGGATCGTTTCGATGGGAAGGAATGTGAACAGTTTGAGCAGCTTCTCCACGTCGTCATCGGGCCGCCGGACAAAGTAGCCATATTGGTCATATATCGACGTCTTGAAGGGATCAAGCCACACGGCATTGCCTGCGCTTTTCCCAAACTTGACGCCAGATGAGTCGGTCAGAAGCGGGACTGTGAATCCTACCGGATCATCGTACACGTCTTTTGCTGGGAGGTGGAGATCAGGATCTGGCTCGTTATCGCGCGCCGTCTTTACAATATCGATGCCGGTGATAATATTGCCATACTGGTCTGAGCCGCCAATTTGCATCTGGACCTTTTCGCTGGAGAGTAGGCGGAACCAGTCCCAGCCTTGCATAATGGGATATGTGAACTCGGCAAACGACATGCCGTCTCCCTTGGACATTTTTTGCTTAACTGTGTCGCGGGACAGCATAGGCCCTATCCGCACCGATGTGCCGACTCTCTTCAGGACCTCGAGCATGGGGAGAGAGTTCCACCAGGCATTGTTGTTCACAAGGCCTCGCTTCCACGCCCATTCTTTTTTGAATCCGCGTAGCCGGGCTTGTTCCTCCACGTTCTCCCACAGCTGCTTTAGTTGGTAGTGTATCTTTGTCATGTTCATCGTCATCTCGGCTCGTGATACGGGATCTCGGCTCTTCAATCTGTCAGTTGGGTCGCCAATCTTCGCGGTAGATCCGCCGAGGAGGCTGATGGCCGGGTAGCCGTGCATGTACATCCAGAAGAGCGGCATGAGCGGAAGAAGGTGGCCGAGATGCAACGAGCTTGCGGTGGGGTCGATGCCAACATAGGCGCCGACTCGTTTCCTCCTCATAAGTTCTCGTAGTGTGTCCTTGGACCTGAGCCACCATTGTTTGTTAGATCCAGTGTCAAACTATATGTGTGGGCGAACGGACGTACCCAGTCACGTCCTTCACATAACCTCTCTCGTCCAAGAAGTCGAATGTGTTCTGCACCTTGCCCTCCTTGACGAGCTCGGCCCGCGCCTGCCAATCCATCTCTGCTGCCTCGACCTTGGCCAGATACTTCAATCCGATGCTTCTCCGCTGGTGGCGCGTAGGGTCGATAATGCGTGCCCTTAAGCAACTCCGGCAGACGGAGCCTCTGCCCGGGAGGAGCCCCTGGGCGGGAGACAGGGCCATTGCCAGTTCGAGTCGCGTGCCTGTCTTGAGAAATGAGTGGACGATGCTCTGTGTCATCTTCTATGCATATGTATAAAGCTGACAATGGGGCATTGGCGCGCGCCCGTTGAATTCCGTAAAGCCCGCGGGGAGGAAGAAGTCGCGGTTTTGGGCATGAGGATCCGTTCGGGGACTTAATGACTAGGCCAGACTGAAGCTCTAGAAATTTTTGGGTCTCAAAAAGTTTGGACCCACACACCACAGTCCCCTGGCGGCCGGCGGGCAATTGGCAATGCGACAACTGGAAGTCTTGGCATGTGCGGGACCTGGGGATGCGATGACATAAACCTGGCTTGCCTGGGAATTGGAATGGATGAGTGACAGCAAGGGCACGTGATTGTCTGGGGTGCGGGTCTCTTCGGCTGACATCAACGAAGAGACGATTGGCAGACAACAGTCCCGATTGCCGAGGGATCAAGGCGGGACCTTACTGCACAGCACCTGCGTCCGGCTACCATTTTCGCAAGTGTCGTCTCGTTGTCTCGCCTCGCCTCGAACTCGCTCGACTCGTTCACGACGACGAAGCATCCATCACCCTCCACTCCCGCAGAACCGCACCGGCCAATTAACTGCCGTCAGCACAACACACGATGGCCTCAATTGCTCGCTCCGCTCTGCTGAGGCAGGCTGTATCCGCCTCCAAGCTTTCGCTTGCCTCGACGAGCTCCGCCGCGCGACAAAGCATCATCGCCAACAGTGTCCGAGCCACCGCCTTCCACACCACCACCAGGAGGAGCCTTCTCCCCCCTACTCCCCGTACGCAATTCAGCTTCAATGCCACATAAATTCTCATGAAACCATAGCAGCTAACCCATATATGTAGAGCACATCGAAGGCACAGGTACGAATTGGCCTCGGCTGCTCCACATGCCGGCTCCCCGGACAGCCTGCGGATAGGTTCCCTAACTTCTACGTAGTAAACGATGCGACACCTGTACCGCCCGTTTCCCCTTCGCATGGCTCCTACCATTGGACCTTTGACCGCCTGGTTGCCGCATCCCTGATCCCCATGACTATCACCCCGTTCGCCGCCGGCTCGCTCAACCCGACATTGGATGCTCTCCTCTGCGCCACCCTCCTCATCCACTCCCACACGGGCTTCCAAGCCGTCATCGTCGACTACCTTCCGACCTGGAGAGTGCCGAGGGCACGGAAGTTGTTTACCTGGGGCCTGAACGCCGCGACTGTCGTCGTCGGCCTGGCGCTGTACGAGTTTGAGACGAGCGATGTGGGCCTGACCGAGGCGATCAAGAGAGTCTGGAAGGCATAAAGAGGGGGGTTTTTGGGAGCGTGCGAGTTTCTCACCACCCTGTGATTCATTTTCCTCTGGACTGGATTTGGGTGGCTGTTGGTGTGCAGGGGGGCGGACTTTTTGTCGGCGAGGCTCTGCCGTGTGTTGTAAGGCTAAGTTCACAGATCGTTAAGGTATATAGGACGGCCAATTGATAGAGCACACCGCCGGTGTGAGTAGTAAGGCTTGGATTATTTTCTCCTTTCTCCCTGTTTCTTGATATCTCATTCGTTCAATAGACGCAGCGGAGGCGGCCCCCGTTTTATTTTTGGCCGTGGTTGTGTAGCACGCCAACTGAGCGAGGGATGGTTCGGAAGCCCACGGTTTCCGGTTTCCGCTTGAGCCCCTCCCCCACGACATCTCCACTGCCCTGGGCCAACCAATTGTGTGTCACCTATCAACCATATCTGCAATGTTTTCCATTTGCACCTGAACCTTCGTGTCTTGTTTTCTTACTATCATGCTTTGAAGCTTGTCACGTCGCTTGGCTTCCTGATACAGAACCAATCACCTAGCCAAATGGCGAGGCCGTCGAGCGGCCGCTTTTTCGCCTCATCATGGATGTTACCCCTACATGCAGATGGGTGGTGCAAGTGTGCATATGGCCAGGTAAACATACAAAATTAAGCCTTGCGTGTGCATGGCGCTGTTGGTGTCTCTTCCATAAGAGAACGAGAGTCCCGAGTACTGGGGTCCAGTTGTTTCTCGTCATCTTTACCTCCTTCTCATGGCTGTTTCACTCTCTGCTTTCTCTTATGAGTGAGTTTGGAGGTCGGCCCTTCGTTGACATTGACAGCCAAGACAAAATACAGGTCACCTACCAGCAATGCCTGACGAAAGGCAAACGCGCTAGAACTCGCTGTTTGGGTACTGGTAAGTAAGGTAGGTAGGTTCCCTCCTCGTTCGATCTTCATCCTGCTCGGCTCCTTCCTTCCTAGGTGCCTGCATCTCCCCCTCTCCCCTTTCCACGTAAAGTTTTTTTTCTGTGTGGCCAATCTTCTTTCGCTGCAAAGTTGACATCTCTCTTCTCTTCTTAACCTTGGCGTGCTCGGTGCTAGCGACATCAAGGACGTCAGCAGCGGCTCAGGTGCTTTCATTTTCTTCCATCTCTTTATTCAGCCCCTCCCTTCCTCAATGATGCTGTACAGTCCATCTGTTTGTCTTTCCCTTTTTTTCTTCTTCTCGAAGATCAATACTGGGAGCACCAAGGTTGAACAAATCGGAACAAAGTCCAATATGGTATAAAAAAGAAGCTCACTTGCGGTCTAATGCTCATCTAGACAGATACGGAAAAACAAGGAAAAAGGAAAGAAAAAGACAAACAAGTCGCCCTCTCCCCCAAAAACGAAAGACAAGCAGGCCAGACTCTGACTTCGACCCCCCCTTGGCTGCTGGAAAGAACCGAGAAAGGAAAGAAAAACACGAAAACGAAATAAAGCCAAATACGATGCGCTCAACCAAAGGCAATCCATCTGCCCGTTGCAAATGAGTGTCATCCCTGGGGGTATCTCATGAGGATCGTAAACCGAGACGCTAAAACCCAAAAAAAAGTCCTTCATACAAACAAACCATCACCCCTTTCCCCTCTGGCCACTCGGACGCCCGCCGCTTATCAGACTCCGGCCAACTTGTTGCCAAGGGCTATGTTGATTGACTCCAGATATTTATCTACCCCCTTCGTTAGTCCAAGCACAAAACAAGACAGGCTCAGGGGTTTCGCTTACCTGCTAGCTTCCATCTCGTGGCGAAGCCCTCAAGGCTCTTTTTCAAGCTCTCGACCTTGAGGGGCCATTCCGCGTCGTTGAGGACACCGTCCCCATGGGATATGAGCAAGAGTGCTGCGTAATATAGCGAAAAGGCCCCGCATGGAGCAATGCCGCCGTTGCTGAGTCGAGTCTCGGAGACCATCGAATTTACTGATGTGTTATAGATGTATCTGATGATGGACCGAACCGTCTCAACCGGTCGCATATCGCTTGGGTCGGAGATCGGCAAGCCGGCAAGAAGGCCAGGTTGGTTGATTTTCATAATGGCTCTGTTGTTCAGTCAGAGTCAGCGACGGTTAGGGTTGGAGTGGTGGTGAAAGGTACATGAAATTAGCGCCTACGGCTCCGGTCCGATCCCCCCTTTTCCAGTCCCCGTCCAATACCTGGAGTGTGTGCTGGGTGATGGCGTCGGACAGTGTATTCCGGTCATGGGTGGATGGTGGAATGGGACCGGCGAGCTGATGCAAGACATTGCTCAGATACCAGGCCGAGTTGGCCTCGGGCCAGACCATGCCGTCGATCCGGTCAAGGTCCACATCCAGCCCCTGGCCCTGAAGCCCAAATACCAGACTGCCGGGCAGGTATTGATCGAAAGCTTCCGGAAAGGGGATCCAAAAGTCCGATCCAAGACTGGAAGTATGCATGGGATACTTTTGATCTTGGTATCCAACATGAACCAGGCTGTTGAGTAAAGAGTTAGCTGCGTGGGGGGGGGGGGGGGGGGGGGGGGGGGGGGGGGGGGGGGGGGGGGGGGGGGGGGGGGGGGGGGGGGGGGGGGGGGGGGGGGGGGGGGGGGGGGGGGGGGGGGGGGGGGGGGGGGGGGGGGGG